>ONZH01019629.1:0-184307 GCA_900303285.1 Rhinella marina | reverse complement strand
TTTTTTAGGGTTTTATAAACTCCTTTTCAAATTTCCTTTACATGTGTATCCCTGGATAAATAAGATACAGTGCTTCATAGAGTAGTATCCCATGGCAAACTGATATCAGAAGCCCCTTAGATTAAGGGCCCATTCACACGATGTGTGTGAATGGCGACGCGTGTATTCCACAATTTTGCCGAACAGATGCTGCCCCATTCATTTCTATAGGTGGCATTACATCGCGCACAGCCGCGGCTGCTCCGCGAAAAAATATAGAACATGGGCTATTCTTGTCGGCAATAGCATACACGAATAGGCATTTTGTATGGGGTGCCGGCCATGTGTGTTCCACAAATTGCGGAACACACACTGGTCGGCATCCGTGTTTATGGGGATCCGCATTTTTGCAGATCTGCAACAACACAGCCATCTGAATGGCCCCTAAGGCTCCTCCGATTGTGTGTGCTGAAAAAGAAACAACCATAGCTGATCAGCTTCAAGACTGCAAGATCATCAGAGACGACGTCAGTCAAAATGTGGACACTGAGGCGCTTGGATGATTGCCCCGAGTCCCGCACCCAGCAATCTTGGCAAATAACTTATTTTGCCAAAGGATACTGTGGCAGAGGAGGGGCGGGGGATGTGACGTGGAGGAAGCTGTCATTTCATGACAGTTGTCAGAGATGAAATTAAAAATTTCTAAACGGCAGGGAAAGGGTTACAATAATAAGTTCTACTTACTGGCTCAAATCTCTTCTGCTCCAGCGCTGGCTCTGATCCTCCTCACTGCTGCAGCCACGGCGTCATGTTCTTGACTATAGCAATGACATGTCTGTAAACTGTATTACCAGCCTCAAGACTGCTGAGGCCACTGATTGTCTGCAGCGATCACATTTGGTATATGTGTACGTCACCACTGCAGCCGTGTAAGCAAAGCCTGGCTGGTAGGACTGGAGCAGTGCTGCTGGAATGGAGGTAAGTATAACTTGTGTTATTTTAACCTGTTCCCTGCCAATTAACAATGTTTAACTCTGACAACCCTATTAAGTTGTCCTTCTTGCCTACACATTTTTTTTTTTCATGAAAGTTGCCTTAAAGGCACATTCACCATGAAAATGCAGTCCTTTCTGCGTGCATCATGTTCTAGGACAGAAGGAGCTGAGCAGAAAGCTACTTCAATTAGCTGCTCTGCAGTACACAGGGGATCCCTATGCAGAGACCTGTGAGGAGAGTGACTGCACGGGAGGTGCACATTTCTGTACTCTTTGAGCAGCAGGTGCACTATACTATGTAAGTAAATGTAACTCTTCACTGAGTCCTCTGTGTAAATGGACCAGTAGTGCTCAGGGGCGGATTGACCATACATTCTGCAGGGAAATTTCCCGGTGGGCCACCCAAACCCTCCTCGTGGCCGCCAGCCAGGTATATAACAGCCAAGCCTGTTTGCAAAGTATAGTTTTGAAAAAAAAAACATTTATGTAAAATAAAATACCTGTATCAAAATTAATAGGCGATATTTTATACCATGTAATATATTTTTAGTGATTGGTAAGCCTTTCTGCTACTGTAGTAATGCCATATCTGTTATCTTTTCTTTGCATTTCCAACATAATGTTTTTCCCCCTCTTTTTAGCATGGTGCTGACATTAATGCCAAAGATATGTTGAAAATGACTGCTCTCCACTGGGCGACAGAGCACAATCATCAAGAAGTAGTGGAACTGCTAATAAAGTATGGGGCAGATGTACATAGTCAAAGCAAGTTCTGTAAAACCGCATTTGATATCTCTGTGGATAATGGAAATGAAGATCTTGCAGAAATCCTCCAGGTAGGTTTACATCAGTGATTTGCTTGGGATTTATATAATCTCTTATTAAAGTGACAACGTCCATACCAGTACATACCCAGAGACAATTACTGCTTCCTCATTAGTATAGGTATGTCAATATGTACAGTATATTATGCCTTCATAAAATGAAGCTCTTCAGTGGGTTGTTCCTAAGCCTTCTTGGATAGCAGAAGGTATCCACTGTCCATTTTGGCCTGCACAGAATATTGTAAATAGTTGACGGGGTGATCAGGGGCGAGAAAGAGCTTTAGGCCTCATGCACATGCCAGGTCCGCAATACATGGGCACCATCCGTGTGCACCCGGCATCATGGGATCCGGACCCGTTCACTTAAATGGGTCCCCAATCTGGGAGATGCGGTTCAGAACGGATGCACGGATCGGAACCCCACAGAAGCACTACAGAGTGCTTCTGTGGTGTTTCTGTCCGTGTCTCCACACTGCAAAAAAATAGAACATGTCTATTTTTTGCGGTGCGGGACAGTCGGATGCGGATCGCGGACCCCATAAAGTGAATGGGTCCGCGAGCCTCATGTGGAATCTCAACGGTCGGAGCCTGTGCATGCGGACCGCAGCACGGACACGGCCAGCACCACTTTGGTGGCATGAGGCCTTAATATGAACACTCCTGGCACTTTTTTCATTGAATAGCAATTTAAAGGGGTTCTGCAGGAATTTTGATATTGATGACGTATCCTCAGGATACATGTCATCAGTGTTCTGTCTTGGAGGACCCCTTTAACATACACCACACTCACTAGTTTCTTATTTGGTTTTCTCATTACTTCTTAGTATATGGGGTCCAGGTGTTCTAGAAACTAAATTGTGCTTTATTTTTGTGTTAGAATTGCAATGCAGAACCAAATTAATACAAATCCTGAAAGCCCAGACACTGTAACAATACATACAGCAACGCCACAGTTTTTTCATTGGACCTGGGGGAGTAGTCAATTTAACAGGTAAGACAAAGAAAGCCTGATGTTAATGAACTGTTGTAGGCGTACGTCTACCTTACAGCTGTATCTGCAGTGTAGCCCATTGGCCAAATGAGGAGTAAAATGCAGTTGCAGAAATAAAAAACGGTTTGGAAAGCGTTCACCCCCAAAATGGGTTGTAGCATTTAAATCCATTAGGCTTTTGTTCACGGTTGCACTTTTTGAAGATTTTTGCATGCTTTTTAAATATATTTTGAATGTATTTAAAGGGGGGGTTGTCCTGACTTACAAAAGTAGAAAAATAATAAAGAATGTATACTCGCCCATTACATCCAGCACCATTGCTCTGATTCCCCTCGTGGCTGGCAGCCTTCTTTACTGCAGTGATGAGGGTATACCCACTGCAGTCACCGTTCTCTCCAGTATGTGACATGAGACCACCGAGGCCACTGATTGCTGCAGCAGACAACATGGAATACACTGACATATCATTGCTGGAGTGAGTATAGAGTAGCAGAGTAGAATATGCTATTATTTTATGCTAATTGATGACTTGGTGGAAATTTTAATATTTAATGTAGCTATATATTATATTGAAACTGGATACCAAAAGAATTAGCCTTTTATTTATTCTTTCTCAATTTAGGATCCACTCTTGGGGGGTGGGGGGTGTATGAGGTGGCATACAGAAAATGCACCAAATGACAACAGCTGCTACTTCATATACTTCATATAGATAACATCATTGTAGGTTGTGTGTATGTTGTATATTAAAGTTGTACATGCTCCTTTTTTTTAAGATGATAATGGGATTTCCTCTACGGTGCAGTTTGGGCAATTCATCAACCTCTGTCTTGGCTACATTAGCAGCACTAGCTGAAGCTCTGCGCCATTGTCCAATTCATCGGATACACCAGGTTCGTATGATATTTTATTATTTCAAGGTAACTGTTTAAAAAATTGCTGACTTTTTGTAAATTAAAGTTGAAACAAAATAATAGGAAAAACATAGATGAACACTTCACCACCAAAATAATGAATTCCTGCTTATTTAAGGGGGTTGTCCAGGTTCAGAGCTGAACCCGGACATACCCTTAATTTCATTTTATGCTCTGATGCTTCTTGTTTACATAATACACACTGCCGGGTGGAGGCTTCCGCCCCAGCAGTGTGTTAGAGGTGACGTCACCGTCTCTAATGGGCCGGCTTTAGCGTTGCCCTAGCCGTTTCACTAATTAGCGCCAGGGCAAAGGAGGGCATCGGAGATGCTCCGATGCTCTAGTCAGGCGGGCTGCCTGGGTGAAATTAAGGGTATGAACCCGGACAACCGCTTTAAACTATTGTCCACCTTTATGGAAAATGTTGCATTTTTTTTTTTTTTTATTATGCTTCACACTCTTACTTTGTCAGGAAAAACTTTGCTTACATTGTACTGCAGTTAACATAGTACCCTGCGATTACATTCATAGGTATAATAATAGATTCTTAGAAACACTGGATACAAAGCTGAACATATCCCATAGTGAATATGCAGGTTTATCTTATATAGGACATCAACAAATAATTTCCTTTCCTGATATTTCCAGCTGCATAAAGGTAAATCCTGTAAAAGAGAGCTTAGGGTCATCAAATAGATGGCTAATTTTACCTGCAGAAACCCTTCACTACGGTGTTGATGGTCACGCTGCAGCAGGTATTCACTCTCTTTTGTTATTTATGGCCCTTAATATGACATCATGGGGCACGCCGCCAATAACTTCAGCTAAACTCAGAGTACATAGAATGCTAGTGTAAGCTATCTGTTCTAGCTCTGGCCTTAGGGTCTTGTCATGATGGTTTTAGCAGCATGTGATCCCTTCTGGGACAGTCTTGATGGTTCGCTGTTCATGTGGATCATGTAAATAGACAGTGCATGTGACTTTCATGTAACCTATTTAATATAACTGGAATGCAGTATTTACAATGCCTGCAGGGTACTCAGGCGTATCCAGTAAGTGCGCTCTAGGTTTTTATACACCTTGAAAGCTCGTATGACAGATTTTACTTTCCTATCTGATAAATATAATTCCAGTTATGCAGAGAGATATATATCTGTCCCCTCCCACATGAATGCATTTTTCTAACACAAGCTAGCTAGGGCCAGGCAGAATATGTAAGTTAATATGTATGAGGAACGATCCTGGTGACCATCTGTTTGTTATGGGGAGGACAAACCACAGGGTGTTGGTGGAGATGACCATTACATAGCTTTGAATCAGTGGGAGGTGGTTCAAGTAGGACTAGATTCACACAAAAAAATGAAAAAAAAAATGGCTTGCTAAAAACGGACACACTGTCCGTTTTTCGTGGCCATTTTTAACCCATTCATGCAGCCATTTTCCATTCATCATGATTTTTGTTCATTTTTTAAGTTAAAACCCCAACCCCTGCAGAGAACCATTGCAGTTCATGGGATGCAGCAGGACCTTATGACATCACAACACTTGGGAGTGAAGGTCCTGCTGCATTCAGTGAAATAGCGAATATGCCAGGAACAAGTGTCCCACGTGTTTTTTATTTTAACTCCTACTCCTGAAGGACCCTTGTAGCCATTTTTAACTCCATTAGACGGGTGCACTCCTGTCTATACGCCCGTTAAAATGGGCCCATTGATTTCAGTGTTGTCCGTGCTGGCCATGCAAGGCAGAAGCTTATCTGGGAATAAGAAAGTGGAGGCATTTTCACTTGAAAACCTTGTAAGGAAATGAGGCTAAGTATACATAATTGCAATAAATTGTGAACCTTTTAAGTATACCTTCTCCCGGCTGAGAAAGGCAGAGACTGTTCATATACAGCTGCTCCTTACTGTGTAACTATGCTGGATATTGTGTATTATGGAGAAGAATTGTGCCGCTCTCGTGTATGTCTTGATTTCACTTCGGTATGTGACTGCTCCTGGCTGTGCGTCTGGTGAGAGACTCTGAAAGCTGGAGATACAAATGGATGACAAGTAAACAGTCCCACCATCAATGTGCCAGACTGCACTGGCAGATCAGACATAGTTAATATTTAAAAAGTGTACAAAAACAGAATGCACTTAAAGTGTATAAAAAAAGTGGTACACTTATTATCTGTAGCTGCACCAGTTATACCATACACGCATAGTTTCAGCTATCAGAGTGACAGAACTCTATTTTGTTCATATCAAATTTAAACTGATGACTGGCTGAAGTGGTCAGCTGACTGACTGTATTGCCAGTTTGGGGAATTCCTGGCGTATATGGGAGAGGGTGCTATTGGACATGTTGAGGATCCCATTTCTCACTGAAATAAAACATGGACACTCGGCTGAGCATGCATGTGTATGGTGGAGTCAGCAGAAACAGCTGCTTTACCCTTTACAAGCAGCTGCGTTCACCCATATCTACCTGGATTGAATAATAAATCTTATTACAGCTATGATTTTAAAAAAAAAATAGTTTTTTTTTAATAAAGTGAAATTTTGGAGTAATGTTCAAGCTTCTGGCCAGGTCCGTGCTCAATCCCCCAGGTTGCCATTCAGATACAGATATAGAATCCCGTTGTCCTCACCTCGGTCTCTGTGTACAATCATTTTCTTTCAGAAAGCCAAACCGTGACAAGTGTGTTGACTACAGATTAAGGGGGTCACAATTATGGTGGTACTATTGAATCAAAAACCATAGTTGTTTTATGTATTTTTGTACATTACGTTTCATTTGAATAGATTTCTGAAAAATCAATTTCTGCTTAGATGGTGCTATTTGCAATTTGTAAATGAATGTCAGATAATTTGGTTATTCCATGCCTGGAGTCTGAAAGCCCCCTTATTATCAGGATGGACTGTCTATTGAATGCAATTGACTAATTAATTGTAGAGATGAAAGCTTGAATCATAGCAGGAATATCTTAGATCTTGGACTCTGTTCATGACGTAAAAGGAAGACTTGGTACACAGAAAATCAAAGAACACATTGGTGAGTTGAGTAGCTTACCTTTATGGCAGATAATTGCAGGACAAATTGACAATTGGCTGCATTTCCCCTTAAGTAAGGATAGCTATTTGGTTGAAATGTATGGAAGCTACCGTACTACATGATAGGTACATGATTTCTATTATCTCACCAAATCCATGTGTTGTACCAAGTAACTTTACAATTGACGTGGCATTTTAGTTCTTTATCCATTGTGCTTCTGACCTGAACATTTCACTGTGACATATTGTTTGACTGGACAACCCTTTAATGCTGATTTACTTTGTATATAGAATGTAGATTCTGCTACATGCCACATACATTATGAACATTTGCATTGAAATTCTGCTATCCCAAAATTGTTTTATAATGAAAATTGTTGTTGTTTTTTTTTTTACTTTGCCACCATGTGAGAATTATTTTCATCCTTTTGAAAATCATCTTGTTTCAGACATTTTACAATTTAACTCCATTCCATGCACTTTAATGCGAGACACACACACACAGTGTGCCAAAACTGGCGTGTGGCAGGGTGAGGTCCCGTTCTGACCTCTCCAGGATCTCCCAGCATTAATAATGATTTATAATGTAGAGTGACCGGGAGGGTCTTAATGATATAATTCTGTGTAATTCAGTAATTTCTAGGACTCTAAGGGTTACACGGCATTATAAATCATTATAATGCTGTGTTAGCCTGTCAAGAGGAGCAGAGAACAGAACGGGACCTCTTCCATGGTACACGCTGCAAGTTTCGCGCACTGAACTCACTCATGTGTCTGGCTTCAGAGTAGAGAAGTTAGCAGTTCCCTCTACATGCTAACTGTCCTGTCATGGGGCCTCACATACACTGCCTGAGCAACAGTATCCTGGTCAGGAAAATATAATATAAATACATCATGCTGTTAAAAGGGTTGTCCGGGTTACCCATAATTTCACCCAGGTGGCCTGCCTGACAAGAGCATTGGAGCATGTCATGCTCTGATGCGCTCCCTTGCCCTGCGCTGGATCGCGCAGGGCAAGGGCTCTTTTGTTTCCAATAACAGACTGCCAGGTGGAGGCTTCCGCCCAGCAGTGTGTTCGGTGACGTCACCAGCTCACTCATCAGTGCCGGTGACGTCTCACCGCTGGGCGGAAGCCTCCACCTTGGCAGAGCCCCGTTCATCACCGGAACTCACAAAATGCCTTTGACCTGCGCGATTCAGGCATAAAATGCTCCGATGCTCTTGTCAGGCAGGTTGCCTGCGTGAAATTCTGGGTATGTCCGGGTTCAGCTCTGAACCCAGACAACCCCTTTAAGATACTGATTATGTATTACAGGTTCTTGTACAGTACATTGTTTGGTGTAAAACTTATATATATATTGCCCTTCCAAACCCTGTGTATAATTGCTGTAAGGCGTTTCTGTGTGTACTTACATTCTATTTCCATTGTATTATTTAGTGGTGGCTACGGAAGAGGTTGTAACTGCCGAGTCCGTTGATGGAGCAATTCAACAAGTTGTTAGTTCTGGAGGGCAGCAAGTCATCACAATAGTGACAGATGGCATCCACCTCGGTAATCTTCAATCTGCTATCCCATCAAAGTGGCATAGGTCAGCCAATTATTGTCACAATGCCAGATGGTCAACAAGGTAAGTAAAGAAATGCAAATGTTGCTAGTATTTGAGTTTAAATATTTGCAGTAAAAGACTGGTGGCTATTGGTCTAATCAGTATAGTAAATTGTGGGCCTTCCTTCATCCCCAAAATATAAACCAAGTTATTTTGTTTACTCCTTAACGCAAAACATCATATACATACGGCATTTGCATGCAGGGAATGTATGGATTAGGCTCACTAGTTGAACATGCTCCAAATTTGGTTGGTACCAGCTGTATAATGCACCAAGCACCCTGACTGGGACCAGACATAACTCCGATCCCAGTTATTTAACCCCCTCAGATGCCATGGTCAATTGTGACTGTGACATCTGAGCAGCTAGACAAAGGGACTTGTTTCCCTTCTGTCCTCTGGGCAGAGAACCTGCTGCAAAATCGCAGGGCTCCCATCTGTTGCAATGACAGCCTGAGCCTTGTGAAGACTCCCAGGCCTGTCATGGTAAGCTGCCTGCTAAGCTGTGCCTGTGGCAGGGCTTGACCTGCAGCCAATAAAAATCCCATAGACCGCAGTAGTATCCCTCTGATCGGTCGTATGTTCAAGTCACGTAAGGGGACTATAAATGAAAGTAAAAGAAATTTTAAAAAGATTTTCAAAAAATACACACACAAATATAAAAACTTCAAATCAACTCTTTCCCAATTTTACATATAAAAATAAACATAAGAGGTATGGCCGCATCTGAACATTTCTGAACAATTAAAATAAATGTATATACATTTTTTGTGTGCTGGATGCCAGAAAAAAATCAAAATGTATGATTTGCCATTTTTTTGTTACCTTATCCCCCACAAAAAAAATTTGAAAAAGGTGAGCAAAAATTCAAATGTCCCCCAAAATTGTACCAATAAGAACTAAAGCTTGTCCCTGCAAAGAAAATTATTTTTTTCCACAGGCTTCTATTTATCTATTTTTTAAGTAGTAAAACTAAATAAATTTGGCACCCCTGTAATCAAACTGATCTACAGAATAAGGTCGTGGTCATTTTTAGGGCATGTGCTTTTTTCACTCCACAGAGAATTTTTTCATCCATTTTCCAATACAAGACAGGGTAAATTAAATGGTGCAATTAATAAATGCAACTTGTTTCTGCAAAAATACACTGCCCTATGTGAATGGAAAATTAAAAAAATGATGGCTTTTGGAAGGCAGCGAGGAAAAATGAAAATGCATAAACAAACATTTTCCCCGGTCCTTAATGGGTTAATTATTGAGCATACATTTGCTTTTATTGTTGTAGTATTGACGGTCCCTGCAACTGACATTGCAGAAGAAACTGTAATCAGTGAGGAGCCCCCGTCTAAAAGACAGTGCATTGAGATCATTGAAAATCGTGTGGACTCTGCAGAGATCGAGGTAATGTCCAGGGGTTTAGCATCTCAATATCCACTGCAAATCCGATTTTGAGCTGTTTGCTCACTATAGTCTCTAGAGTGGCATATTAGATTCTGTGGCCATGTCCTGCGTTACTAGCTTATTACATGTGAGACTCTAGTGTAGTCTTATTAGTGTAACTGAAGCCTCCTCGTTGGAGGAAAATCATTAAGGTACCCTTAAACACTATGGACATTTGGTTCCAGGCTGAAATTTCCTTTATTCATTTCCAGAACCTCTGATATGCTGGTTGTACCCTGCTTCACATTTTTTTGATATGGACATGTCCCTCTTGGTAATACGTGTTGGATGTGAGGTGTGTTTGGCCAGGGTTTTTGCTCTCCCCCTTTGCTCTGCGTATTCTGCTGTGCGCGCTCCCTTCTCTATCTACACTGATCCAGTACAGCCTCTGCCCGTCCACACTCTGATATGCAGTGTGCAACCTCCTCTCCCTCCCTGCTGCTATCTCTAAGGCCACGTTCACACGGTCAGTGATTATCATCAGTGATGGCCAAAACCAGGAGATAAGGGATAGTGGAAAGATTTGCTCCTGTTCTGTGTGTTTGACCCGCACCTGGTTTTGGATCACAGTGATGGAAATTACTGACCGCACTGAGAGAAGGGAGGGAGAGAGCCATCACAGCCAGGGGTGGTTTACAGTCGGCTGTATGTCAGATTCAGCATGGCAGTCAGGAGAAGGGGAAACACGCTAGGGAAAAATGCTAGGAAGTTAGTAATGAAGACTATTTAGTAAGTTGCTTGATTTTGGGTTTAGGAAAGCAAAGGTGTCCATAGCCTTTAATCATTGGACTTTTTCACTACTTGTGCTTAGAATTTGCCAATATGTCCAGCACATGCATTTTACGTTTTTTTTTTTTTTTTTTAATTACCAAACTTTTAAATGCCTGACACTTGACGATGTGTTCCTCTTTATTGTGCAGTTTTGGAAGGAAGATACCTTATGAATATACAATATCTCTGATTTTACCATTTACATGATGTGAAAGTGCCTTCAGCTATCACAGGTGTGCGGTTCTTACAAATTTAACAGCACTTTGGGTGTCACTTTCCAATATTTCCACCATCTTTTTTTTTTTTATTGGATCTCTGTCACACCTGTCTTTGATGCTTTGGGTTCACTTACATAAAGGCCTCTAATTCTCCAGAACCTGATGAACAGGCCTTTTATTTTTTATTCAACTGGAATCACACAAATCAAAATAATTTAATCTTCAAGCTTCTTTTTTTCAGGCCTCGGGCTATGGCATCAGTCAGAGAGGAATATCAATTTTTACACTTATTTTCTGGCTCCTGAAATATTAATAGTACTAGTGTATGTAGTGCTGGGCACAGGTGGCACATGGTCAGTACATGGCATTGAGTTTTGCATCAGTTCACACTGTGCTCAGAAAATTAAAGGGGTTATCCTAGTATATGTTTTTCCTTTTCCCTGTGGTTCCCCTGCAATTTACTAATATACTTGCACTACTTTTTCTGTCTTACTCTGGAGAGTGGTCATGTGACTGCGCCCTCTGTGGAGATTGTATTTCATCTAACATCACGAGTATCCCTTCCATGATCCCGTCTGTCAGAATCTCTGCCCGTATGGTCGTGATTTCAGACGCACATGATCTTGGAATGGGCTGGTCAACGCTCTCAATCTACAAGCAGGGTAGACGGAGTGCATTGCTTTTCATATCGAAGATTTGTGGGAAGAAACATTAGGTGGATGGTGGCAGGTGTAGTGGGTGGAGTGTTCGGCCCAGTGAAGGGTGTAGTAGGCATTTACATTTCTGGCTGATCTTGTAGTACACAGCATTATGGGAAGTGTGGCTGAAGCTCATCTACGCCCACAAACAATGAAGCTCAGGGGGAGCATTGAGACTGAAGTGAAGACTTAGGAAAAGTTGACACTATTATGCTGTGTAGGAGACTAGACAAGGTGTACATTTTTTTACGATCTCGCAAAACCCCTTTAACCTCACGTTAAATAGTCACGTTAAAATTGGAATAACCCTCCCAAAAATGTAACTTTTTTTTATTGTAGATTTTTAGTGTGTTTCAACAGTAAATCTTGTTGGCGTACAACTCAGGGGACACTACTACATTTTTAACCCCTTAATGACATCATTAATTTAAGTCTTAAGGACCAATATTATTTTCCCCTTTGTGTTCTAGCAGTCATAACTTTTTAATTTTTTCTTCTATTTTTTTTCTATTTTTTCTTCTTTTTTCTTTTATTTTGCAGGATTAGTTGTAGGTTTTTTAGGAACCATTTTGGGGTATATATAGTGTATTAAATAACTTTCATTATTTTATTTTTGGGGAAAAGATTAAAAAAACAGCAATTTTTACATTATTTTGTGGTATTTTTTATGGCATTCGCTGTGTGGTAAAAATAATATAATTTTATTATTTGGGTCATTACAATGATGATAATGCCACATTTCTATATATTTTTAATAGTTTTCTCCTCCTGCAGCCTGGTTTTTCCCGCGATTATTCCCGACTCGATTTCTAACAGTAATTGTGACTGTTGCTTGGACTTTAGCTGTCATTCTGGTCTTGTATGAAAGCCTGGAATGTCAGCTTTCAAACAAGACTAGTGCATGTTTCTAGCTACTACCATTCAGGAGATATCAGCATCTAAAGCAACCCTCCCCCTCCACTTTCTGCCCGAGCCCTGCTCAGGCAAAACAGTTAGCTACTTTTCCCACTGCCTGAGCTGGACCCAGGCAAAACAGGCGGTTAACAAATAACTTGTTTTGTCATTTTGCTTATTTGTTTATTTGTTAAAGCAACAGTATTCTAAGTAATTATCGAGAATGTAAATGTTACACAGACTTATACACTCCTTATTTCTTATGTAGTGTGTTAAGTAGAGATTGGCTCATGGTGATCGACCTCTTTAAATTAGAGCATCTGTTGGACGCTCTAATTCAGGCAAGATAGTCAATGTTACTGCACCATTTCTCTAATCTCAAGAGAGCACGAACTGTGTACAAATCCTGTGTCGCTGTGGGCTAGTGGCAGCCAGGGACCAGCAAAAACTGCTAAAAAAACACTGTTCAAAAAAGCAGTTTCTATGTAGTTTTAGTTTGCTCCACTTAATGGTATGTGGAACTTTTTTTTGTTGTGTTTTTATTGTGGTTTTATCCACTTCCAGGGATAAAAACAGCAGATTTGAATACAGTACAGTTTCTGATGTGGTTGCAGTTTTCTCCTTTCTTGTTAAAGGGATAGAGCCACAAATAAACCCCATAATAATATTATGATATGTAGCAGTTTTAAAATACACCTCATGGAGAACACTGGTGACAAGCCCTTTTAAAGGGCTGCTCCCCTCGCTTCATATCAGTTGGTCACATGACAATAGGGGGGCAGGTCACTGCTGCATCGGGTGTCAAAGCAGATGTTTATAGTGGGGGACCAGAGCAAGACAGACGAGGGTGGGGAGCAAAGGATCCAGGCCCTACGGCTGGGAGCATGTAAGTAGCCAACCCTTTGTAGAGCTTCCCAGGAAGGGAGGTTTGCCAACCCCTTTAAGGCCGCTTTCACATGAGCGATACAGATTGTGTTCGGATCTGTTCAGGAAAGAACTAATGGTTTTGCACACAAGTTCCTGTCTGGATTGTATATGGATTGCATTCGTTTTCCACACAAAAACTGAAGAATAGCAATCTGCATCTTCTAGCAGCCATCAGTAAAAAAATGCATTGCATCCAGATGCAGTCCTGCGATATTTCCTAGACGAAATGATGGTGTGTGAAAAAACTTTTCAATTGCATCCAGGCGGAAAACTCACGGCCATAAGAGGCCATAGATTCAACATCAGTTGCAACAGTGGAAAACTGACGTACTAACCAAAGATGAGAAGCCTCATAGATTTGAATAGAGCAGCAGCATGAATATGTGTCCGACACTCCATTCAAATGGAGGAACATGGGCCTCCATTATAGTGACTGGGCCAAATAGACACTTATTTCCGACAACCCCTTTAAAAGATTGTGCTAAATTTTGTCTAAATGTACCTTACAGTTGTATAACGTGTAAATTAAATACAGTACATTCATTTTCTGTAACCAAATCTGTGTGTGCTGTGGAAGAATTGATCACGGCTCGTGAAAATAGTCAGATGTATGACGTCCAAAATTAATCTAACTTATCACGGACTGAACTAGACGCTAAAATATTTGTTCTTTATTTGCAACACGTGCAACAGACTTACAAAAGGACGAGGGGAAAGTGAAATAAACATATAATTATAAAAGAGTGACGTATGTGTTCCAAGACAACACCCGTTCATTTATTAGTACGCATAAATAAGCACATGGAATGGGTATGAATATGTGTAATATATTGTATAACCCTTCCAAAAGTGCTATGTAAAAAGGAGGGTTCAGGCATACATACACCTTTGATATGCAATCCACGCAAATTTATGTCTATCTTTATGTTAGTGGTTGGGCATGGGGCACCGGACCACCTGAGCTGATTAGCTATATGGGTGGCGGATTCCCCTCACACACAGGACGCTCTTTGGTTGGCATGAGACATTAGAGCATTGACTGTCTGCCTTATATGCTTAAAGAAGAACTCCCGCAAAAATTTTTATTCTCTGACCTGTTAGAAAGGTGCATGATATAATCTGTAGTGAATGTCATTTTCATATCAGTGACTGTTTCTGTGAGTAAAAACCTCTCTTCTTATTGTAGCTGGGTCATGTGACCAACTCCCTGACCTCCAACTGACCCAGGACAGAAAGCCAGTAACTGCTCTATTCATTCCTATGGGAGCCTCACTTTCAGTCTCATAGGAATACATAGAGAATTAGACTTCCTGTCCACACATAAGTCTATGTGTGAGTTGGTGGGTCTAATTCCTAGTCACATGACACAGATAAGAAACTTCAGGATGATATAAGTCCAAAATTCAAACACTGGTAAGAAAATGACATTCACTACAGATTATATCATGTACATTTCTAGCAGGACATGGAATAAACTTTTTGTCGGGAGTTCTTCTTTAATGCCATGAGTATCCATGATATGCAGCTTGGTCAAATAAGCCTGTAACTTGTGCTGTGTCAAGGACAAGACAACAAATACAGTCATAGTGTCCGGGGTCACACACATTTGCGCGGATTGCATATCAAAGGTGTATGTATGCCTGAACCCTCCTTTTTACATAGCACTTTTGGAAGGGTTATACAGTATATTACACATATTCATACCCATTCCCTGTGGAAGAATTGACAGAATTTATTGCTAGGGTAATATTTAAAGTCAGTTTTGCTTGAATCTTGAATTTAAACCTAACACTTCTGTGTAGAAATGCTGCTACAGCTTTCCTACTCCAACCTCGCTTCCTCCACTGGGAAAAGTTTTCAGCTGTTTTTTTTTTTTTGCAGCTTTAAGAAGTTGCAGTGATAAATCTGGACTAAAAATAATTAGCATAGCAAGCCATGCTCGTTTTCTCAACCACTTTTCAAAGTGAAGTCAGTGGTGTAAAAAGTTGCACATTTTTTTTGCACAGATAAGCCCAAAAAGCCCCCCGTATTTGTCAAGAATACTCTACTACTAGAAATACAGTCAGACTTTATGATGAGAATATATGTGTGTCGGTAGCATAATAAGCCCATTCCAACCAAGGAAACAGAATATAGGAAAAAATATGGCTCTAAAGTGGTTGCCCAAATAAGTGCCCAACCTTGTCTTTGCAGGTTCTTCTTGGTGACTGCAGATCATGTGCAGCCTGATGTTATGTCGACTTTTACTATGAAATAATGAAAACTGAGTATTCATAGTGCTGCATGATGAAGTTGCTGACTGTTTGTGACTTTATTACAGACAGACAAATACAGTTAAGAAAAAAGCTTGTTATATAACCCAGGACTTATTGTTTTTTGTCTGGGTTGTTGGCACAAAAATGACATGTCTTGGCATTTGGACTTACTTCACACACAGTTTTTAGCATCTTTAAAAGAGGGCCATGTCTTTAAAGCATTTTATGGTAATTTGATGATCCTTTTCCGTAACATTTAAAACCTGTTTTTTGTGACTTTAACCCCTTTCAGACACAGTTTTCACCTTTCTGACCGAGCCAATTTTTGCAAATCTGACATGTCTCATTTTATGTGGTAGTAACTTTAGAATTAGAGATGAGCGAGCAGTGCTCGTTACGAGCACTGTAACGCTCGGGTCCCGTGTGAAATGCCCGCAGGCATTGCGGATCCGTCATCAGCTGCATGTAAGTCAATGAGGACGGATCGTTTGGTATGAGTGTCATACCGTCCTCACCAGTCTTAAAGTCAGTGGGGACGGAACCGTTTGGTATGAGTGTCATACCAAACGATCCGTCCTCATTGACTTACATGCAGATGAGGACGGATCCGCAATGCTTGCGGGCATTGCAGACGGGACCCGAGCGTTACAGTGCTCGTAACGAGCACTGCTCGCTCATCTCTATTTAGAATGCTTTTACTTTTCCAAGTGATTCTGAGATTTTTTTTGTTGTTTTTTTCATGATACATCATACTTCATGTTAGTGGCAAATTTGGGTCGATATGTCTTACTGCTATTTAAAAATTTCAAAATTGATTTTAGAAACTTTAACACTTTAAAGCACAATGGAGGTGAAATTTAAAAATGTATTATTTTTGTGACAGATTTTCCACATTAATACATTTTTGAGCATTTTGAACCCACAGTTGGTTTGCTGACAGGCAGAGCAGAGAGGAGGCTGAGGCAGCTCTTTAGCTCAGTGTTGTGATTTCTTTCCTATGCATAACATGAATGAAACCTGCCAGTCATGGGAAGGGCGAGGCCACCAGTCTCATCAAGCTCCTTTCCATCGCAGCACTGGTGTGCGCGGTATTGTAAAAGTACTGAATTCTAACCCAAAACTGACAGCCCGCTGAATTGAGCAGGTCTGCGGACAGAGGGAGCACCCCCTTTAGTGACTCAATTAGAGCATCAACCGTTACATTGATAACTGCAAGGCTTTTCTGTTGGCATCTTTATCTAGGCCTATCAAGAGAACAATAGAGCTATAAAAGTGTTACCCCATTTCTGTGCCGATTATTATCACGAAGGTTACCTTGGAGATAACATCTTCCCTTCACAGCCACTGACATTGGATTACTTATCTATCTAGGAGGTCTTATCATTTGTGATGACTGCTACAGAAGCACAGTATTTGGTATATAAATTTGAGTCGTATGGTACTGTGAAATGAAAAAGAAAAAACAAAAACGTTTTCTATGAATTTTGTGTTTAAAAAAAACAAAACAAAAAAACATTTCTGCCAGAAGTGCGCCTTTAATTTGCATAAATAAAATCTGTGCCAATCGCTTGATCTTAGACTGTAAAGAGGGTTGATGGGAAACCTTATTACTAGCCTGTGTCTGTAAATGTTGGGATCAGGTACTGTATTTGCCATTTGTAAACCTAGCCTGAGGGCTCATGCCTACGAACCTAAGGGCTCTGTGCCCATATTGCGGCCTGCAAACGGCAAGTCCCCAATATATGGGCACTGAACGTGTGCACTCTGTGCTGTAGATGAGGACCCATTAACTTGAATGGCTCTGCGATCCACAAGATATGGCCAAAGATAGGACATGTCCTATAATTTGTGGTCAGAGGCACAGATCGGAAGCCCACTAAACACTACAAAGTGCTTCCGTGGGCTTTCGGGTTGTGCTTCCACACCACAAATTATAAGACATATTTTGCTGTATCTTGCGGATCGCGGACCTATTTAATTCAATGGGTCCGCAGCATGTAGTGCACACAGCCGGTACCCGTGCATTGCCGGCTATTACTATTTGCAGTCCGCAGCACTGCATGCAGCCCTTACGTCCATGTGCCTGAGCCCTTAGTTTGTATTTCTGTTTCTTTTCCTAGGAATAGTCAGTGATTGCAGTAACACTTATATGATCTTTAAAGGATTATTCCCATCTGAACGTTTATGGCATATCCACAGGATATTCCATAAATGTCTAATAGGTGTTGGTCCCTGCTCAAGAACGGGGCCGGGAATGAAGAGGCGGCCACGCGTGCATGTCTGTCTCCATTCAACGCTATGACATCCAATAGTAACCAAAGTGCGCTGTTTTTGTAAGGGAGCTGCACATGCACAGCCTACTCTACCTTTTTGGCGCTATGTGATGGGTATGTTCTTGATATTGGAGGTTAGACCAGGACCTATTAGACATTTATGGTGCTGGTCCAGATGGGAAAACCCCTTTAATAGGATTTCTTGCTTTGGAACTTTTTTTTTTTTTAATCTTTCAGTAATTTCTTGTTGGCAGCATGCGATGCTCATTTCTTACATTAGTTATTGTAAAACTGTTTTTTTCCTCTTTAAATTTTTTTCGGCCTGCCAGATTCCAGAAACTTCTGGGTCAGAAATCTATATTGTGAATACTCAAGAGTTCTCTCAGGTACCTGTATACATTTTACAACAGTCTTGTATGTTTCCGAGAGAATCTCTGGACAAACCCGTCTTCTCCAGATTTTGTGGGTGATGTGTGTATGATGTAGTTTTTTATGTTTTTTGACCAATAAAACTTCATTTGTTAATGCCACCTTTGTGACTTTTATTTTTGTGCATGAAGCCCTGTCCTTTCTGTGTGGGACCTCTTTTTTCCTTTCCCATTGGCTTTCATGTAGTCACCTGTTTTATTTGATTTATCTATTTTATTTTCTTGTTTGCCTTTTGAAGCAGTCAATATCTGCTAATAATTATTCTAGTTTTCTATTAGCATTCAGCGGTCACCTGTATTCCTGGGTAGATAGATAAGCGTCTGATATTTACTATAACCAGTATCAATTTGAAGCTTCACATCAGATTTTCTGCTGTTAATTACCGACCTGCTCAGAAACGTCCTTTTATCACATTTTATAGATTTGTGCCGTTGTTGCTGGATTTCAAACAATATCAATATGTCAGTCGTTCATGTGTGGTAAAGTGGACCTGTTGTCATTAGTAACAAGGTATTTTTGTAGCATTTGCAGTTTTATTTCTGCATACAGTTGCCATATTTAGGTTCTGTTTGCCGCTGACCTTTTATTTTAAGGGGTTTTCCATATTATGAAAAATTGAGGCATAGGCAACCACTGGTGTAAAATAACAACTTAATCAGTTTCAGTCCTCTGTGCCAGTCTTTGCTTACAGACCTGATGCGGACAGGCCTTAAAGAAGAACTCCCACAAAAATTTTTATTCCATGTCCTGCTAGAAATGTACATGATGTAATCTGTAGTGAATGTCATTTTCTTACCAGTGTCGGATTTATATCATCCTGAAGTTTCTCATCTGTGTCATGTGACTAGGAATTAGACCCACCAACTCACACAGAGACTTATGTGTGGACAGGAAGTCTAATTCTCTATGTATTCCTATGGGAGCCTCACTTTCAGTCTCATAGGAATGAATAGAGCAGTTACTGGCTTTCTGTCCTGGGTCAGTTGGAGGTCAGGTAGTTGGTCACATGACCCAGCTACAATAAGAAGAGAGGTTTTTACTCACAATTTTATTCTCTGATAAGAAGATGACAATCACTACAGATTATATCATGCACCTTTCTAACAGGTCAGAGAATAAAACATTTTGCAGGAGTTCTTCTTTAAAGGTACACTGTTGAGGGCAATGATTGGCTGCAGTAGTCACGTGATGCCCTACAGCCCTGTAAATAAAGAGCGGTGGGAAGGACCTGAATGAAAGCACTGGAGCAGTAGCAGGTAAGTATTTAAGTACTTCATTTTATTTTGTTTTTACGCACTGCCTCACTTTTTTGGAATCTTGGACAACTCCATTAAACAAGTTAACGGACATAGATTACAATTCTAGTTAATCAAAAATATCATAAAACATTGTTATTTCATTATTTTCTTTCTTATACATGAATGGAATGGGTCCACTTTAACAATGCAAGCTCCAGGCCAGGGATGTTCTACAACAACATGACTGTAAAAATCCCTTTATTTTCCCTTATTCACAGGAAAGAGAATCCCTTCAGAAGCAACTAGATGAGGCCAACAGAGAAGCTCAGAAATACCGCCAGCAGCTGTTTAAGAAAGAGCAAGAGGCAGAGGCCTACAGACAGAAGCTAGAAGCCATGACCAGGCTGCAGACTAATAAGGAAGTGGTGTAAACAGCGACAGGACATGGGTTTTCATATTTTCATTCACAAGACGCCCCGATCTATTCTGTGTGCTGTCGTGTGCCACAAATGGGTCATGGATATCGTGAGAACAGATCTCCAGCAAGAACACTTATCCTAATAGCGCTGGTCTTACTAAGGTCAACCCTTGTGAAAAGTATTTAAAAAATACTGTAAATAGTTTTTTTTTTTGTTTTATTACAATTAGCATATTTGTTGATTCTGGCTTTTGAAAGCTGCAGAGATCACCATGTCAAAGCTTTGACAGCATTCAGCGTATAAGAGGGCAGCGGCGTACCTCTCTCTCCATTGTACACCATCCGCAAAAATGGGAAACTCCTCAAATCTGCAGTGCTTTCTTTAAACAGATCAACGTGGCCTTTGAGCTTACCATTTCCTAGTGGAAATCTTTGTACAGCTTTTCATTTGTGTCTCCTATTATTTGAACCTTTATTTCTTTTTCTACTAAGCAAAAATTTTATATGTTTAACTTCTGAAACATCCAGGTAGATTTACATGTATATGAAGCTAATATTTTTTGAGAAGAAACTTTTGTATATATGACGCATGCATTTTTTCTATACCCATTTCTGCACATATCGGGCTGTGCGATCTCTCATGAACAGGCATTTATCCTTTTCTATAGACTGATAATTGGCTTGTTACATCTACCATAGTCCACCAGACTCAAATACGGGGAACCTAGTGGGCTATAAAGAATATGATGGCTTCCATAAAAAAGCTTTTACGTGCAGATCAGTGCATCTGGAGAAGAAGATACCGAGATCTTCAGATCCTTAATTGGCATTTGATAAGACAGGCGTGTCAAGGAATTATTGAAATGGGCTAGTCTAGGGCTAGTCTAGTCTTCATGTTTACCTAAAACAGGGCAGATATGGTTAGAGTTCTGCTAGGCTTCGGGATGTGTAAGGCGTAAATTACATTTAACCTTTTTTTATTCACTCAGTAAGTTTATGTTATCCTTCTGGCACATCGTTTCTATGCACAAATTACGAACTAAATTTTTTTTAGCAATTACAGAGATGTTCAGACTTCATTCCAAGAAAACAGAAAAGGAATGATAAGTAAAATATTCCTGTTATTACACAGAACTGTCAATGTACAATGTAATTATGTTATCTTTTTGTTAAAATTAAATATGCAATGGTTTCCTTTTTTCATGAAAATAATGTGCAGAGTATTAAGTACAAAACAATGAAAATATATGAGGGTATTATTTTTACACGTGGCTATCTCTTATTGCAGATAGCTATCTGATGGAATGATGGACACTAGATTTATATCATATTTCACAATACGAATAACCCATATTTATTGGGTTGAGGAATTAAAATCTAAAATAAAAGTGGAGTAACTTTGGATATACTATACTCTTCTTGTTCTGATTTGACTTCATATTCCCAGTTCATAACCAGTGGTTAACAGCAGACAGCAGGTTTACAATGTACTGCTCGCTGGTAACCGCAAAGCGGAAGAATTCTGTGGACACCAATGAAGAAACGTCATCTGAGTCAAAACCTGTTCAACGTTAGTAAAGTGAATAATTCACAAAGCTGCATAAAGGGTTTGTCCTACGTCAGCAAGTGGCATTTATTATGTAGTGAAAGTTAATACAAGGCACTTACTAATGTATTGTGATTGTCCATATTGCCTCCTTTGCTGGCTGGTTTCATTTTTCCATCACATTATACACTGCTCGTTTCCATGGTTACGACCACCCAGCAATCCATAAGTTGTGGTCGTGCTTGCACACTATAGGAAAAAGCATCAGCCTCTCTGGTGGCCGGGACCCTAGAATCTCACACAGGCTAGTGCTTTTTCCTATATTGTGCAAGCACGGCCACCGCTGATTGATTGAAGGGTGGTCGTAACTATGGAAATGAGCAGTCTCAATGTGATGGAAAAGTGAATCCAGCCAGCAAAGGAGACAATATGGATAACAACAATACATTAGTAAATGCCTTGTATTAACTTTCTATACATGATAAACTCTGTTTGTTGAAGTGACACAACCCCTTTAACTCTTTAGCTAGGTTTTTGTAATTGTTCAGAAATGGACCTTTCTTTTAAAGAGATTTCTGGCTGATTAAAATTTTTAAGAAAGAAATGCTGAGAATGGTGTAAAGCAATAAAAGAAGCCATACTTCCCTTACCAATCTCTGTCACTCCCATTCAGCGCTTTCTGATTTCCTGCTAGTCTGTACTTTCTAACCCCTGTTGGCACACAGGAAATGACCACCCAGTCACTGACTCCAGTGGTGGCCCAACCTCAGACAGTGATTGGCTAAAAGATTGCTTCCTGTTTTATCCAGATGGACCTTTTTTTAGCAGGGAATCGGAGAGCATCATAATGGGTGCACTGGTGGATCGGTAAGGTTAGCATTAGAGATGAGCGAACGTGCTCATAACGAGCACTGTACCGCTCGGCTCCCCTGCGCTCGCATTGGCGCAGGCAGCCGCTTCCGTCCTCCTCACCCGACGGAAGCTGCTGCCTGCGCCCATGCGAGCACAGGGGAGCCGACCGGTACAGTGCTCGTTACGAGCACGGTCGCTCATCTCTAGTTAGTATAAATTAGTTTATTATTTTACACCATTGTCAGACTTTCATTTATTTTGGCCAGACAATCCTTTTAGACCTGCCCTTTCTGCCTCGGTAATATTATTTGCCCTCAGCCAGTTGACAGCATGAGTATCATCCAGTCCACAATGTTTCCACGGCATGACAGCAGTCGTTATATTTTAGAGCGGACACTCATATGTGCACATTGGGGGAGACTTATCGAAAGTGGTGTAAAGGAAAACTGGTTTAGTTGCCCATAGTAACCAATCAGACTTCACCTTTCATTTTTCAGAGCTTCTTTGGAAAATGAAAGGTGGAATCTGATTGGTTGCTATGGGCAACTAAGCCAGTTCTACTTTACACCAGTTTTGATAAATCTCTCCCAGTGTATTGTTTAACTTTTACTTCTGTTATTTATTTTTAATGGGCATCAGCAGACCAAATATATTAATGACATGTACTACCCCTCAGGAAATCCAGAGATGTGCCACTATTTTGCTTCGAGATCAGTAATGAGGCTGTTTATATATAAACATGTTTACTGGGAGAAACTGTTCAATTGTCCATAGATTGGTTGTCATGTCTCGAAACGCATTAAAGATCTTATATATATAAGGGATTCTATGGTCTTGTAAGTTGTGAGTTTTGTAACATCGTACACAGCTAAAGTCAGAGGTCACTTACAGTGTGCGTTTGGATTCTAGATGTGGATACAGCGATCCGAAGAGCATTTCAATAGTGTGATGGCTGAAGATTCTCACACCTTATCACTTATCTCCTAGTAAAGTAAACCTAGTCATTTACATGCAGTGGCTGAACAGTCTTCGCAGCAACGCTTAGGCCACTTGCAGACGAGCATGTGTCTGCAGCGCAGTTCCCGGCCTGACCTCCCAGCACTGACGTGGGTCACATAGCATTATATTGATTTATGATACTATGTAACCCTTAGAGGTCCGGTATGTATTGGATAACACTGACAGCATTATGTCAGAACTGTAAGGGTTACATAGCATCATAAATCAATATAATGCTATGTGACCCCTGTCAGTGCTGGGAGGTCAGGCCGGGAGCTGCGTTGCAGACACACGCTCGTCTGCAAGGGGCCTTAGCCATCTCCTCCCAACCTCTTCATAGACATGCACACTCAGCTTTGTGTATGTATATTTCAGCAACAAGTGCTGCTTCCCATTGAAATGAATGGGAAGCTGTTCTGAGGTGTTTTTTGAAGCTGATTTTGAGGCAGAAACACTCCACATCCACAATCAGAGCCAAAAAAAACTGGCCCTAAGGGTACCAGCACACAAGTGCAGTTTTACAAACAACAATTCTGTGCAGATTTCAGTAGTTTCCACACCAAAATCCACGTTACTTGTGATTTTTAAGCGTTGATGCAGTTTTGCTGCAGATCTCAGCCCTGCATTGCAAAGGATGAAATCTGTGAAAAGGATTGATATGGTGCAGATTTCAAAATCTGCACAGCAGGTCAATTTTAGCAAGGAGAAAAAAAAAAAAAGCAAAGTCTACATGAGATTTGGCTAATTTCATTCACTTTGCTGGTAGTGTTTCAATTTTCCGCATTGAAAAACCGGACATAATCCGCAACGTGTTCAGGGCTATAAGAAGTGAGGGAGACGGGGAGATTAATTTCTCTGCATCTCTTAGGACAGAGCTATTGACAGTTATTTCTATTTAAAGACCTGAATCCTGAGAGACACAGAAACGTTTGCAGTGTCAGAGCTTTCTCGCTGCCTTTCCCTGATCCTCCAAAACCAGTGGAAGCAGCAGATTATTATTGGCATGTCCTTTTTAAAGTGTTAGCGCTTTTAAGAATTGCCTATAAGCTGAGGGTGAGACTTACTAATCAAAATGCTCTTGAATTCTGGTGCAGTTTGCACCAAACACTGGCGTTCGTGCTTTGCAAAACAAGTGATACATTTCTCAAATTCTCTGACAAAGAAGTATGGGTTTTTTATTTTAGAAAACGAAGCCAACAAATGGTGGTGGAAGTGTAGACTACATAGAGTGATGCTCCAAATTTATCATCTAGTATCAGCCACTGTGATAAATCTGGTGCCATTTAACCCCTTAAAGGAGGTATGCCTTGACTGATGTAAAAAAATGAAAATCTCTACCTGAGGGCTCATGCACACGGCCGCGACAGCCCCTAATAGGACAGACCTATCTTTGTCTGTAATGCAGACAATGATGGGACATGTGGACATACAGACATGGAATTCACACAGAGTCATTTCCATTGTTTTTGTGGCCCCATCGAAGTGAATTGTTCAGCATACGGGCCGCAAAAAAAAACGGAACACACACCGGGAAAAAAAATATGTTTGTGTGCATGAGCCCTAACAAAGCTAGAACTAGCCTTGTACCTGACATGGAACTGCAGAGATCTCCCCATTCACTGCTCCAATTGTTCTGCCAGGTATATTTCAGGCTGACATCTCAAGGGACGTTTCCTTTCTGCTGCAACTCTCCCTATCACACCTCAGGATTGTGCCCTTTCTGCTGTAGCTCTTTCCCTTTCACTGCAACAGCTTTTAACAGAAGATATGTGCGACCACCTCATTAAGGTGGGTAAGAAATAATGAAGTGTACAAACAGCAGGTGGTGCTATACTGATACATTTTATTAAATAGCTCAGTGGCTATCCAAAATTTTTTATTCATGCAAATATGAAAGTATTCTGATAAAGGTGCTGGTTTGAAAAATGTAGGTTATTTTTTGTGGCACAACCCCATTTAAGTCTGTATCAGTTTGTAGTCTCTGGACGCAAACTAGTATGTTCCCATTCATAAACATAACAAGGTGTTGGTGTTACATGGAAAGCAAATTGAAGATAGATTCACATGGTTCCCAAGCCTATACAGAAAATCCACCCTCAGTTAGCTGCCGCTAGAAGAAACCCTGAGATGCAGACGTGAAGGATCGGTGATTACGACTTTTTATCCAGTTCTGTTCATTGTACTGGATTAATATTTTTGTACACAGAGATGCTAATGATGTTTCATTTATTATTTTTAATACGAGGAAATGGGAGTGATTTGAATATTTAGATTTTTTTAAAATTTATTTTTACACTTAACCCTTTCACTCCCAGAGGTTTTTTCGGTCATGCATTTTCGTTTTGCGCTCCCTGCCTTCAAACAGCCATAACTCTTTTATTTTTCTGTTCACATAGCTGTATGAGGGCTTGTTTTTTGCAGGACAAGTTGTACTTTCCAACGCCACCATTTAATATTGCATACGGTGTAGTGGGAAGCGGGAAAAAAATTCCAAACCGGGTGAAATTGCGAAGAAAACGCTATTCCGCTACAGTTCTACAGGTTTCTTATTTACAGCGTTCGATGTGCATTACAACTGATCCGTTACTTTCATTCTACTGGTCAGTACGAATCCGGCAATACCTAATATGTATAGTTTTTCCTGCGTTTTCATAGTGATAAAATAATTAGAAAGTTGCCCTTTCTTTTATTTTTTTCCTTGTCACATCTTGACCCCTGTAACTTTTTGGTATTTATGTGTACAGAGCTGTATGGGGGCTCTTTTTTTGCGGGACCATCTGAAGTTTTTATTGATACCATTCTGGGGTGTGTATGACTTTTTGATCACTTTTTATTTAATTTTTTTTTGAAAAATAAAACGGCAAATTGCCATTTGGACGCTTTTTTCCGCCACACAATTCGCCGTATTGGAATTTTTTTTATATATTTTAAAAGTACGGGCGTTTTTGGTCACGGTGATACCCATGATGTCTATATTTATTGTTATTTAGGTATTTATTTTTTAATTATACGGAAAGTGGGGTGATTTGAACTTTTATATCTTTTTTTTATTTTTTATATATTTTTTTACCATTTTTTTTTTATTTTTTTTTTTACTATTTGAAATCTCAAATATGAACTTATATATTGTGGCTTTTTTTTTTTCTTTATGAGCAATCAGGGATTTTCTAGACTCAGAAATCCAAGAATTGCGCATTTCTTATCCTGGCCTGCTATCTAGTGGCCAGAATAAGAATTGCACTTTGAAAACTGTAATCCTCACCAGCGAGGATTACAGTTTTCATATGGTGTACAGACACCCTCGATTGGCCACACGGGGTGTCTGTACACCACCTGGAAGCGAATGCTTCCGGGTTCAGACGCAACTAGATGCCGTGATCACGTGTGATCACAGCATCTAAACGCCCAGGAAGACGCCGCCGATGGTGGTAAGTAGTGGCAAGTCTCTGCTGTTAGAAACAGCAGAGACTTGCCGGCCATGACGCCCGCCGCACTTGCGAGCGGGCGCCATGTGCCCGCATCGCCCCAGCGCCGTACATGTACGGCGCTGGGAGTGTAAGGGTTAAAGAGGTATTCCAATCTCACAAATGTAGTTTGTATAGTTAGATATAACCATACCTGTATTATTACTAAGAATGTATTTGTATAAAATGTACCGTTTAGAAGATTTTCCTATTTGTATATCCATTGTCCCACACACATCAGTCAGGCCGTTGCCCCTAGTTACGACCACCACAGCCATGTAGTAGTGGTGGCCGGCTTGCTCCTGTTCAAACCCGCTCTGAGGTAACTGCTGTATTGTGAACACACATTGAATGAGCATGCGGAGACACATCTTAGGGTACTTTCACACCTGCGTTTTGGACACTTAAAGTCCAAAACGCAATGGTCAGGATCCGTCCAAAATGCAGACTTTATAAACGGATCCTGCTCCATAGAGATGAATTGATCTTGGAACAGAATCCGTTTCTCTGCATTTTGGAAGCGCAGACAAAAATGCTACAACCCTAAGATGTGTCTCCGCATGCTCATGTAATGTGCGTTCACAATACAGCAGTTACCTGAGAGCGGGTTTGAAAAGGAGCAAGCCGGCCACCACTACTACATGGCCGCAGTGGTCGTAACTAGGGGCAACGGCCTGACTGATGTGTGTGGGACAATGGATATATGAATAGACAAATCTCCTAAACAGTACATTTTATATAAACACATTCTATTAGTAATAATATTGGTATGGCTATATCTAACTATACAAACTACATTTGTAAGATGGGAATACCCCTTTAAGTCCCCCTTGGGAACTTTAACATGCAATCGTCTGATCTCTTCCGCCTTGGACTGCAATGATTCACCATTGGAGCCTATAGAGGAGTCACTATGTTCCTGTACCTGGTGGTATAGGAACTTCACTATGACAGGCCTCAAACCTTTCAGAAGGCTCTATAGCAACCAACTGGCTTCCTCCATCTTGGCACGGGGAGCCGTTTGGGCAAGACCTCTCAAATACTGTGCTTGCAATTGAGGAGCTAAATGTCTGTGATCTGCGTTGTTGCCAGTCATGTACAATGCTTCTGGGTGTTTGCTGTGTACAACTGCAACTACCTGGTGACTATGGTGCCCGCTCAGCTCCTGAGCAGGTGCCATCTTTAAAGCCTCGACTGCGCAAGTCCTGCCTTTACTTTGTCTATTAGACAGCATTAGTAAATCTGACCCATTGATTTCTACAACAAACAGCTCTGCCCTGATTGCACACAAATATGGAATGTAGTGGACTTACCACTCGATTTAGCTACAGATTTGCCATGGATTTCACACTATGCACTGCAGCATATTCACAAAGAATGAGTGTGCCATGATTCTGAAAATCTGCAGCAGCATGATCTGGTTTTCATGTCAATTTTTTCTGCTACCTATGGGTGAGATTTTGAAAATCCCATCACCATCAGTAGTGTTGAGCGAACTTGCAATTTGCCGGTGGCAACAATGAATCAAGCCAACAAAGGAAGCAATATGGACAATCACAATACATTAGTAAGTGCCTTGCAATAGATTGGTCTACATTATAAATGCTATTTACTGAAGTGAGACAACCCCTTTAATATGACTACACACTTGTCTGTCAGTTGAACCCACCAATTTTGGTGAAATCGGTGAACCTTCTGACATTGGCAGATGTTGTAGAGAAAGTTCAAGCTGTTGGATTTCAACATCCAAAGAAAAAGGGGGGGGGTGGTCAGTCAGCACATCCCAGTGTGCAGGTGCACGGTGCTATGGCTAGATACACAAAGAAACGAAATGCAATGCAACAGCACTCGGCAAACCAAATAAAGTACAAAAATGCCATAGTAATAGAAGATATTTTGATGCTAATGCTACACACATTTAGTAAATGAGTGTAGTAAACGAAATATATTTGCCAATAATCTCAAATTTACTAAATGAGTGTAGCATTAGCATCAAAATATTTTCTATTACTATGGCATTTTTGTACTTTATTTGGTTTGCCGAGTGCTGCTGCATTGTATTTATTTTCTTTCCTTGGATTTCAACATCCGTTTGAATCTTAGGAAGATAAGCCGCCACCAAACGGGTCTAAAATGGCTTACTCCACACACGCTCACACTCAGCCGTGCATATGTATGGAATAGTTAGAAGATATACCAAAGCTTGTGTAGATTTCATATCTTTTACTTTAGGGCAGTCCACAAAGCACCACATGAATTAAGTATGTTCAATAAATTTGGTGCATTTTACTCCAACAATTTTATTTAGACTAGAGTAGGAAATTCTAGTTTTAAACAATATGAACCGAATTCTTTTTCTTGGTTCGCTTTCTACTAAAAGCGTACCAGCATATATTATTTAAACGACATTTGAATAATGAAGTCTATGGGCACATTAGCATATTTGTCAGGAAGTGCTCCCAACAATTCTGCTGAACATACTGTACATGACAGACATGATGTGAACAGAGCCTCACATCTCTATTTAAATTAGAAGTCAAGTACAAACGTAATGTTGCCATTCTTCTCTTGTATTTGACGAGATTATCTGTTCAGGTTATTCGGCCTCATCTGGGCTTTTTCTCATGGTCAGCAGGACTTCCAGGCAAATAGAAAATCAAGAACAAGGCTCTGAATAAACACTTGGCTTCAATCATTTCTGTATATTGTACTCTGATTGGTAAATGTCACTGTGCCTGGCCCATGCTAGCCCACGTTTCACACATGTTCCTTTTTTCTGTGATAACTGTCACTAGTGTTTGCTCTGTTATACTGAAAACACTATGCAGAATAAATGTCATAATAAAAACCCACTGATGAAACGAGAAAATACAATTAACAACAGGCTAAACCTCAAGTGCATTTTTCTCACTTAGTTTAGCAGTAGTGTGAAATTAGCCTGTCTGGCAGATCATATCTGGCATAGCTGGAAAGGGCCAGTGCCATTGACTGGTATTCAGCTGGACAAAAATCAGTTCAAGCACTATACAGTTTCAGAAATCCCCTTGGCCTAAGGCTATTTTCACACTAGCATTTCTATTTTCCGGTATTGATCCGTCATAGGGTCTCAATACCAGAGATAAACACTTCCGTTTTGTTCCCTATCATTATCAATGGGGACAAAACATAACTGAACAGAAAGGAATGCTCCAAATTGTTTGGTTGCGTTTCCCATGCGGAGCAAGACGGATCCTTCATGACCCACAATACAAGTCAATGGGGACGGATCCCTTTAACTCTGATACAATCGGACACAATAGAAAACGGATTTGTCTCCCATTGACTTTCACTGAAGTTCATGACAGATCAGTCTTGGCTATGTTAAAGATAATACAACCGGATCAGAGTCTTTGCTCATTTATAGAAAAGGAAAAACTAAAATCTGGCAGTCACATAAGTATTCAGCCCCTTTAGGCTGAGTTTACGTTAACATTTAGCTTTCTGTTCTTCGGATCCAGTTATGCTGAGCATCAGTTTATAATAATAATATAATAATAATCTTTATTTATATAGCGCCAACATATTGCGCAGCGCTTTACACTTCAGGGGTTCTTGTACGAACAGTCATAAATAACATAGTAACAGACAAGTTAATAATTACAAGAGGAATGAGGGCCCTGCTCGTAAAAGAGCTTACAATCTATGAGGAGAGGGGAACACAAAAGGTAAAAGTGCTTGTTTTGTACGATAGTCCGGCCATGTTGGGAAAACGGGGGAGCAGATATAGAGCTGTAAGAGCCGGTCACCAGCTAATATATGAAGTTCTTCTGGGTGCATTAAATTGCATTCTGTACTGTATGGGCAACCAGTGCAATGACTGGCACAGGGCGGAGGCATCAGAGTAGCGGTTAGACAGATAGGTGACCCTGGCTGCTGCATTGAGAACAGATTGGAGAGGGGAAAGTCTGGTGAGGGGGAGGCTAATTAGTAGCGAGTTACAATAATCAAGGCAGGAATGGATCAGGGCAACAATGAGAGTTTTTGTTGTTTCCATAGTGAGAAAGGGCGGATTCTAGAGATGTTTTTGAGGAGCAGGTAAGAGACTGAATATAGGGAATGAAGGAAAGATCAGTGTCAAACATCACACCGAGACAGTGGGAGTGCTGCCTAGGAGTGATGATGGTGTCGTACACTGAGAGGGAGATATGAGGTTTAGGTAGGTTAGTAGATGGAGAGAACACAAGAAGTTCAGTTTTTGAAAGATTCAGTTTCAGACAGAGAGGACATGATATTACAGACAGTCACTGGTGTTCTGTAATACAGCAGGGGTGAAGTTGGGGGAAGAAGTGTATAGTTGGGTGTCCTCAGCATAGAGATGGTACTGGAAGCCAAATCTGCTGATGGTTTGCACTAAAAATAACTTTCTGAGCATCTGTTTCTGAGTTATAATCAGTTTGTGTCACTTCCATCACAGATCAGTCATTTTTGACGGTAGAAAAAGTACTGCATGCAGGACTTTTTCTCCCATCAAAAATAACTGATCTCTGACAGGAGTGACACAAACTAATGCAAACTATTCATAACCGATGCTCAAAATAATGGATCAGAAGAACGGAAAGCTAAACAGTGATGTGAACACAGCCTTACTTAGTAGACAGGGATTACAGTCTCATCTTCTAGGGTATGATGGCACAAGGTTTGCACATCTGGATCTGGGGATTTTCTGCCATTATTTTCTGCAGATCCTCTCAAGCTCTATCAGGGTAGATGGGAACCATTGGTGGCCATTTTCAGTGCTCTCCAGAGATGTTCGATTGGGGATTCGAGTGGCTGGGCCACTCAAGGAGATTCACAGAATTGTCTCTAAACTACTCCTGTGTTGTCTTGACTGTGTGCTGCTGTTGGAAGGTGAACCTTCAGCCCAGTATGAGGTCCAGTCCAGAGCTCTCTGGATCAGGTTTTTTTTAAAATTAAGAATATCTCTGTAATTTGCTTCATTCAGCTTTCCCTCAAACCTGACCAGTCTCCCTGTCCCAGCCACTGAAAAAACCCTCCCCCAGCATGATGCTGCCATCACCATGCTTCATTGTATAGATGGTATTGGGCAGGTGATGAGCAATGCCTGGTTCCATTCTGACATGATGCTTAGAACTGAAGCCAAAAAGTTCAGTCTTGGTTTTGTCAGTCCAGAGTTTCTCACAGTCTGTGAGTCCTCTTTGAAAACCCCAGGTGGGCTTTAATAATAATAATAATAATAAAAAAGTGATCCCTCAAGATACAATGGCCTCAGGATACAATGGTTTCAACATACAATGGTCGTCCTGGAACCAATTAATATTGTAACTTGAGGGACCACTGTAATAATAATAATCTTTATTTATATAGCCCCAACACATTCTGCAGCGCTTTACAATTCAGGGGTTCATGTATGTGTTCTTTTACTGAGAAGAGGCTTCTTCCTGGCCAATCTGTCATAAAGCCCAGATTGAGGGAGGGCTGCAGTGATGGTTGCCCTTTTGGAACTTTCTCCCATTTGCACACATGATCTCTGCAGCTCAGCCAAAGTGACCATTGGGTTCTTGGTCACATATCTTACCAAGGCCCTTCTCCCTCAATTACTTTTGGTAGGGCCGCCAACTCTAGAAAGAGTCCTGGTTGTTCCCAACTTCTTCCATTTAAGAATTATGGAGGCTACTGTGCTCATGGGAACTTTCAGTGTAGCAGAATTTTTTTTTGTACCCTTCTCCAGGTCTGTGCCTCCATACAGTCCTGTCTCTGAGCTCTACAAACCAGGGGCAGATTGGTCATAGACCCTTCAGGGAAATTTCCCGATGGGCCAATGCCCTAGGGGGCCACCCAAGCCCTCCTCTCTGCCGCTGAGGGGGTACATAATGAGCTCTCAACAGTAATTAATGCTGTGAGAACCAGGTACACATGGATCTTGCCAGTGACTGCACATGCCCTCCTGAATTCAACTGCTGTGGCCCGCATCTCACCTCCTAAGCCACCTGCTCTATAGACAACTGGAGAAGAAGGACATAAGATGGTAGCTATTAATGGTCACCACAGAGGGCCAGCTTTTGGGGCAGTATATTGTGCTACACTGTGTTATTTGGTTCTACTGGGACGGTATTTTGCACTATGGTATTGTTGACCCTGCCTACTTGTGTTGCTCTGCCTTCTGTTAATTTGAACCTGCCTACAAAATAGGGACACTTTTAGTTCCCAGTCCACTCCTGCTACTGACAGTTCTTTTCTTCTCATGGCTTGGTTTTTGCATATGCATTGTCACCTGTAAACCCTTATATAGACAGAGCTGTGTCTTTACAAATCATGTCCAATCAACTGAATTTACTGCAATTAGGTTCTAATCAAGGTGTAGAAATATCTCAAAGATGATCAAGAGGGGAGGCTCCCAGAGCAAAACTTCAAGTGTCATAATAAAGGGTTTGAATACTTATGGCCATGATAAATTTTAGTTTTTCCTTTTTAATAAATTTGAAAACATTTCTAATATTCTGTTTTTGCTTTCTCATCATGAGGTATTGAGTGCTGATTGATGAGGGAAAACTTGATTTTGTTTTTATTTTAGCACAAGGCCACATAAACAAAATGTGAAAAAGTGAAAGGGTCTGAAGACTTTCTGAATGCACTGTAGATATAGACATATTATATGTGTAATGTCAAACCCACTGCTGTTAATGCTGCAGCAGGCCACAGTCTTAGTCTGGCCATAATCGAGTATTTTATAAAATAATGTATGTATATAGTAAATCTGTAGTGCAAAGCTGCAATTAGAGTAAGATTGTGACCTGTCGCAGTGTTTACACCAGTGGTTTTGCTATTACATAAATATACACTGTATATTTATTACTGAATTTTTTGCCCTATAAGAAACACATTTCCATAAGATGCACCTAGGTTTTAGAGGAGGAAAATTTAAAAAAATGTTAATAGGGCCCCTATTCAGACCTCAGATCAGACCCCCATTGTTAATAAGGCCCCTATTCAGACCTCAGATTGTACCCCAATGTTAATAAGGCCCCATACAGACCTCAGATCAGACCCCCAATCAAAGCTTACATCAGGTGGCCAATTTTTATAAGACCTCAGATCAGACCTCATGTTAATAAGTCCCCCATGTTAATCAGACCTTAGATCAGAGTAAAAAAATAAATCAACTTATCTTTCCTGCTCTGGACATGGCTGCCGCTCCTGAGACCCAGCACTCTTCCTTGTCTTGCTGCTGCGCTGTGCTGAAAAGAATGCAGTACAGCGAGCAGCCGATGAAGACCAGGATCGGTGAGTACAGAGCCCGCATGGCGAGCTCTACATTCACCACTCCCGGTCCTCCTGTACTAGTATTCACCCCTTAAAGACGCACTGACATTTTCCCCCAACTTCATGGGGGAAAAGTATGTCTTATAGGGCGAAAAATATGGTATACGTATTATACATATGCATACAGGGTGTGATTAAATAATCAGCAGCACGTATAAGACGCTGACCTTAGTGCCAGGTTCATGGATCGGAGGAGGATTGTAATCCATATACTCTACGATGTATCACCCCTATACCAGGAGATATTAGTCTGTTGTACCCCTCATCTAATGCACCCCCCACTGTTGCTGCAATTACTATCAGTTTTCTCCTATGTATACTATGAAGTCCCTTGATGTACATTATGACTTATGGAATATCTATGTGAACTGGTGTTAGCCAGTGTTTGGCATTAGCATTCTCATCACTACGTAGCCACTTTGTCTTGGACATATACAGTGCATACCGTATTTTTGGTTGCTATTTGAATGACCATTGGGACTTTAGATGGTTGAATAATTTTATTATGGATGAGTTTTTAAAAGTTATTTTTCGCTGGTCAGTGATAAATGCTCATTAAATACAATGTTCAGTGGTACCTGTCTGAAATCTGGGACAACTCTGTGTATGTCCTTGAGTGGCCGAGGCTTAACCCTCACTTGAATCCAATCGAACATCTCTGGAGAGACCTGAAAATGGCTGTCTACCGACGGTCAAACCTGACAGAACTTGAGAGGATCTGCAGAGAAGAATAGTAGAAATTCCCAAAATCCAGATGTGCCAACCTCATGGCATCATAACCAAGAAGACTGGAGGGTGTATCAGCTGTCAATGCAAGATTTTAGTTTTCCTTTTCTATAAAGTAGCAAAGATTATTATAATTTTGTTTTTACTGGTCACGTCATTATGGAGTATTGAGCGCAGATTGGTGGGGGAAACTTGAATTTTGTTTTATTTTAGCATAAGACTACAACATAAAATGTGAAAAAAGTGAAAGGGTGTGAAGACTCTACAAAAGCATTGTATAATGTGCCTCGAAAAAGTATTCATACCCCATGAACTTTTCCACATTTTTTCACGTTACACCCACAAGTTTAAATATATTTTATTGGGATTTTATGTAATAGACCAACAAAAAAGTAGCATGTATGTATAAAGTAAAAACAAAATGATACATGGTTTTCAAAATGTTTAATAAATAAAAGTCTGAAAGTGTGGCGTGCATTTGTATTCAACCCCCTGTACTCTGATACCCCTAAATAAAATCCAGTGTGACCAGTTGCCTTCAGAATTCACCTAGCTAGTAAATAGAGTCCACCTGTGTGTTATTTATTCACAGTATGACTGTAGCTGCTCTGTGAAGACCTCAGAGAAAATTAGTGATCAAACAGTATCATGAAAACTAAGGTACCCACAGATAGGTCAGGGATAAAGTTGTGGGAAAAAAATATCCCAAGCTCCTAACATCTCACAGAGCATACTGCAAACCTATCCAGACATCCACCTAAACTGACAGCCCAGACAAGAAGAGCACTAATTAGATAGGCACCCAAGAGGCCCATGGTCACTCTGCAGGAGTTGCAGAGATCCACAGCTCAGGTGGGAGAATCGATCCACAGGAAAACTATTAGTCTGGCCTTTATGGAAGAGTGGCAAGAGGAAAGCCGTTTTTGAAAGCAAGCCATAAGAAGTTCCATTTTCAGTTTGTCACAAGCCATGTAGGGGACACAGCAAACATAAGGAATAAGGTGATCTGGTCAGATGAGACCAAAGTTGAACTTTTTGGCCTAAATGCAAAACGTTATGTGTAGCGGAAAACTAACATCAGCATGAACAAACCATCTCCACCATCAAACATGGTGGTGACAGCATCATTGTCATGAGTGGGCTTGCGTCTGGTATCAGACGTTCTGCGCGGCTTTCAAAAGTGACATAATTTGATATGTTTTCCCCTTGGTTTGGTTGATGTTTAACACACCCCTTCCCCTCAGCTGTTGTAGGTTTGGTAATTTTCTCTCCTCTATTTATTCCTTCATTTCCCAGTATTCACTGCGGTTTATACTTTCTGCTGACTTAGTTGTTTGGAGCTGTTCTTGGCTGAGATCCAGTTGCTGCTATTTCTGCATAAAGATAAGTGTCATTTTCCCTATTGTGTTTATCCGTTGTTGGAGTCTCCTATTCCTCCGTCCTGTTGGAGGAACGGGTTGACTCCTTCCCCTATCACTAACTACAGGGTCAGTTAGAAATTAGGTTCCTGTGTATGAACTCTCCTACCACTAAGGCCTGGCTGGTAGTCAGCCAGGGCCTGGTCTCAGGGATTCCTGCAGGAGGTGACCATTTCCCTTCTCCGGTCTGTTCCCCTCCCTCTTACGCTTGGTGTGGCTATACCCTCCACACCAGAGCATGACAATCATACCGTGGGGATGCTTTTCTTTAGCAGGGACAGGGAGGCTGGTCAGAGTTGATGAGAAGATGGATGGAGCTAAATACAGGGCAATCCTGGAGGAAACCTGCCAACTGCTGCAAAAGACTTGAGACTGGGGCAGAGGTTCACCTTCCAGCAGGACAACGGCCCTAAACATACAGCCAGAGCTACAATGGAATGGTATATCAAAGTATATTCATGTGTTAGAATGGCCCAGTCACAGTCCAAACCTAAATCCCATTGAGAATCTCTGGTAAGACTTGAAAATTGCTGTTCCCAGATGCTCTCCATCCAATCTGACTGAGCTTCAGCTATTAAGCAAAGAAGAATGGGCAAAATTTTCAGCCTCTAAATGTGCAAAGCTTGTTGTCACGAATGTGCCTGCATCAGGTTGCAGGCGATCGGCTAGACTTTCAAAAGTGACATAATTTGACATGTTTTCCTCTTGGTTTGGTTGCTGTTTACCACACCCCTTCCCTTCAGCTGTTGCGGGTGTGGTGATTGTCTTTCCCCTATTTATCCGTTCCTCTCCCAGTATCCCTTGCGGTTTATACTTTGTGCTGACATTGTTGTGTGTGGTGTGGTTCTCGGCTGAGATCCGGTTGCTGCAATATCTGCATTAAGATAAGTGTCATTTTCCCTATTGTGTTTATCCTACTTTTCCCTGTTGTGGTTTTGCCTTCTGGAGTCTCCTGTTCGTCCCTCCTTTTGGAGGAACGGGTTGACTCCTCCCCCTGTCACTAGTTGCAGGGTTCTATAGGGTCAGTTTGTTATTAGGTTCCTGTGTATGAACTCTCCTACCACTAAGGCCTGTTCATACTGGTAGTCAGTCAGGACCTAGTTTCAGGGTTTCCTGCAGGAGGTGACCGTTTCCCTTGTTTGGTCTTTTCCCTTCCCTCTTACGCTTGGTGTGGCTATACTCTCCACACCAGAGCGTGACATAAATTTTTGTTTGGCAGTTTATAATGTCACGCTCTGGTGTGGAAGGTATAGTAATTAAATTAATTATTAAATCTGGCCAATTTTATTCTGTTTTTCTTGGACTTATTTCATAAAACCATAGTATTATTTACTGACATATATCAAAGAGTATCCACATGTTGAGAAAGTATACGATGCTTTATATTGTATCTATACTTACTATGCATACACAATTCATATTATGAACAGTCTTGACTAGCAATATTGAATCTTTTAGAACAGCTTGTATTCGCCATCTGTTTACTTTTGGTGTCAGTCCTAATTCATATTTAACCGTGTTCATAACTGGATTTATGTGATTCCAGAAGAGAATGGACAAAAACCAATCGGTCCTTAAGCATCCAGCGAGCTGATTATGAATGGAGCTGGTTGTGTAGATACAGCTGAAGACATCAAAGATAACAGACAAAGCAAACAGTGCTCAAGAGTTTCTTTTATTTCCACACAACATGATGGAGATGATGGAGTGGCATCAGAAACAAATAGAATAAGATAAAGTGTTTACGTAGGCAGCAATACATGTGCATGACGTATAACTGAGAGATAACAGGGGTATATAATCTGAGGCTTGAGAGGGAGAGACAGACAACTCTTACTATACCCAGATCTCACAACTGTATATACATTTTACCATGGAATCAGAAGAATACAGAAAAAGAGGTATCTATCTATCTATCTATCTATCTATCTATCTATTATCTATCTATCTCTTTTATATATCAATCTATTATCTCTTATTATCTATATATCTGTCTATCATACATCCATCTATTATCTCTTATCATCTATCTATCTATCTATCTATCTATCTATCTATCTATCTATCTATCTCTTATCTATCTCTTATCTATTTACTGTATCATCTATCTACAGTATCTCATTTTTAAGCTATGATATATTTCTTAAAGAAACTGCATGTTCTATTGCTGTATTGTGTTGCACTGTATTTTTCTTAGAAACATGTTACAAATAAATTAGATATATTACACATTATTATTTTACAACACATTAGAATTACCTAGTTGACTTCAATACATTTTAGAGTTTGTTACAATATGTCAGTATATAAATGAGACAACTGGGGGGTTTAGCATATTTATATGAAGAGTCTGTGTGAACATCATAAGCTTGGTGGCTGGAGCTTCTTCGAAATTTGTGATTGTCATGATTTTCATGTTTTGTTTTGTTTTTTAACCAGGTAAAGAACTGGTGGATTACATCTGTCAGTATCTCAGTACTGTAAGAGAGAGGCGGGTAACTCCAGATGTACAACCTGGTTATATGAGAGCCCTAATGCCTGACAGTGCCCCTGTAGAATCGGAGAGTTGGGACAACATATTCAGAGACATTGAGGACATCATCATGCCTGGGGTAAAATGGTTTCTAATATTAATATGAAGCCACTAGATGTTAGATAATATCTGTATGTTAAATCCTGCTATATGTATAAACTTTAGCTTGAGAGAAGTCAAATGATAATCACAAGGGTCCATGAAGCTGAGGTCAATAGTATTATTGATTTAACTGTCTGTTGAGCTAGAGTCACAAAAGAGCCAAAGGCCAAGGAGTCAAAAATTTTACTACAGGACCTTCTAAGTCACATGTACTAGCTTCCTGTGAAATTGAGTCTATTTTGTGTGCCTGAGATAGGGAATATAATTTTGTGAGCCCCACTGGGGATAGGGACTGAAGTCCATGATTTTTTCTGGGCAGGGCTGCAAAATATGTTGGTGCTATATAATCAACATGAATAAATTACATAGTAATAATGACATGTGCAGGTAGAATTGATCTTAAAGTGTAACTGCCGTTTCATTTTTTATACAGTAATGGTATAGTATACCATATAGTATATGTGCCTTAGTGTTTTAAAATGTAATCATTTTCAGTTTCACACGAGAAAAACTGTGAGAAATGTGTGCCACTTTACCATTGTGCAGGGCTCTTCTCACATCATTGCCATGTGCAGTCCGTCTTCTCTATCTGATAAACAAGAGACGGGTGAGCTCTGGGGGGGAGGAGCTCAGCCCTGGATGCACGTTCACAGTGTAGTAGGACACTGGCTCCTCCTCCCAGCCTTAATGCCTGCAAGGAGTACAGTATGTGATGCCTGCCCATCAGAGCTAATTAGGTATTGCATATAACAGCCCAACTAATTTATCCCTTTAGCCCCAGCTATCTTATTTTCTTCTCTTCTGCCTCATGTGCCTCCTTCCATTTTCCCATTCGTATGCTAATGCTATTCATTGTACACTAATGCGTACCAATTCACCTAATTAGTGTACTTTTACGGCGAGTGAAAGGAGTGAAAGAGGAGAAGTCGCGATTCGTTACCAACGCTATGCTAGTTCGTGTGAGGAGAGCAAGGGCTTATGGGAAGTGAGGGTATACAGAATGGCCTCAAGGAAGGACAAAGATCACCACAGGAAGAGCAGCAGAGGCCATTTTAGGAAGATGCTGAAATAGAGGCACAGAGAAATACGGTTGCTAAGGGCTGAATACAGACATCAGGGAGGTAAAATTAACTGATTCAGATTCATGAATATCAGATTCATGAATATCTGCCCTGCAGCATCACATATGTTAGAAATTTCATTTTTAGTAGTGAAATGGCAGTTATGCTTTAAAAGCTCTGGACACCATTGTTTTTTTATTTTATTACATGTATTTGGGCTAAAATTGTTGTTTATTGTTAACATTTCTGAACCATTTTTGTCCTGAAGTTTGCATGTATTCCTATACATAGCAGGCGGCAGAATGGCATTCATTGTGAGATCTGTCAGACAAGCTCTCTGAAGGCTCGTTCTCCAGCAGCTCCTGTTATCTCCTGAAAATTGATCTACACCCAATTATTTACAAATCAAGTCTTCTGGTTTAGAACAAACATTTTCAAGTACCCTGTTATTCTGAGTTTATAGATAGAAGTTCTGAGCCTATTTATTAGCCAGAGCAGAGCAGAGTTGCCCATCAGAATTCTTCTTTTTTTCTGGACAACTTAACCCAAAATTATGGACAGCCAAGATTTTATACGGAAACATTGGAAAACCATAATAAAAGATAAAGGTTATAATTAATACGTGTCTATAGCTCAATATACTGATAAGAACTCATTACTGTGAGCTGTAAAATGATGATAATTTCCACCAAAATAATCTAGTTAAGTGCCACCAGCCACAAAAAAGTCACGGACACATCAGTTTTTTTCACGGACAGAGGAAAAAAGTTGCTTATTTTTATGGACTGTAGCATCTCGTGCTCTGAAAGTCCTAGAAAATCCTTTTACATGGGCTTGTTATTGGGAAGGAATGTCCCGGGAACAGTCGTTCCTGGTAATTGACCAATGTTAATGTACCCGATCACCCGATAAATGAGCAAACATTCATTCAGTAAAAGCATAGATGATGTGGCACCGAAAATCATCATTTATGACCAGCAGATCATTCTGTGCAAACGTTGATCTGAAGAAACAATGAGCCTTTATGGAAAGGAAATTGAATAGTTGCTACCATGTACGAACACAGGTTAAAGCTGGTTCCTGGGGTCCCAGAAAACCTATGATCAAGTTATCTATCTGTCACATGTGATAAGTCTAGTATGCCTTGTTACAATTCTGCAAATAATGCAACCTTTTTTTCCACTTGTCCTATGTGCCCCTGCAGGTTGTCCATTGGCAGAGTCCTCATATGCATGCATACTTCCCAGCGCTGACGTCCTGGCCTTCCTTGCTTGGAGACATGCTTGCAGACGCTATAAACTGCTTAGGATTTACATGGGTATGTTGTACTCTGAAATGGGAGTCTTCTAGCATTTGTTACATTATTATGATTATGTTATAATCAGATATAGTAATAGCAAGAGAAATCATAAACAGGACATCATTGGATGATATGAATAATGTAAATAATAATAAATGATAAACTCTTCTCTGTAATTTATATGATTAATATGGGTTGTATCTCTGCATAGTGTAAAGCATAGATAAGAATAAAAAGTATAGATAAAAATCTCATTTGAGTAAATGGGAATTCTCTGCCCAGTGCAGCATAAATTAGTGACCCACATGCTGATTTCAGTGGTCTGTCCAGGGGTGCACCACCAATGAGGCTAGGTGAGGCGATCGCCTCAGGCAGCACCAGGTAGGGGCAAGAGAGGGGGACAACTGAAGAGCCATGGGCTAAAGGGGAGGGGTTAAGTTAAGAAATTGGGATTGGGGAGGGAGGGGTGCCATATCAGTTTTCGCCTCAGGCAACAGAAAGGCTAGGTGCAGCCTTGGGTCTGTCATTTATTTGTTAATAGGCAGTAGTTTTTGAGAACTTACTTCATGTCAGTGCTGCCAAAGAGCAGTCCTATATATTCATGATATGTGGGTTCCCTTCGCCCATCAGTGGCTGATTGACAGTTTTCTCACTATGCACAGTAGTAGGCAGAAAACTGTGAGTTGGAGGATGGGCGGAGAGTGCATATCATGAATGCATCAGACTCCTAGCTGGCAGAATTAGCTTACATGCAGGGGCTTAGCTATAGGGGATGCAGAGGTAGCAGTCGCTACCTGGTCCAGGAGCCTGAGGGCTCCAAAAACCCTTGTGCTGCTTAAGTAAACACTGGCATAAAGTGCATGCTGATCAAGTTATACCTTTGGCTGGAGGGAAGGGGTTAGGTCAAGAATTTGGCATGGGGGGGAAGGGGGAGGTGCCGTTTCAATTTTTCCCTCGGGCACCACGAAGACTGTGTGCTTCCATACCCCTGGCCACAAAGCACTGAGGGAAAGAGGCCCAAGCTAAACTCTTGCACGCCCCTGCTTACATGTGAGATGTGCTTCAACACTACAACACATTCACACTGACAGACTGCTGATATAAGAGTGCCTGTCACTATGCTGCCCTAGATATAAGGTGTAGCATAGCGGAGTTGACAGGTTCCCATATGGCATTTTGGCCTTCTCATCAGTGAGATGTTTGTGATGCAACTCAGGAAGTGTGTGTGTTTGGGGAGGGGGGGGAGTCAGCATTGTATGGAGACATTTTTAAAAAAAAATTAGTGTTCCATATAATATGCTGATAATAACAGCCAATTTGCATATCTGTTCCCATAGCGAACCACAGAGTCTCTTCATTGAGAGCCAGTACCCCACCAGTTATATATGCACTCACATTTAGTTGATGTATTAAACATTAATTTTAGATGCCCCATCCCGAAAACTCTATGCTCCACGCTATGTCCCAGGGTCCTACTGTGGCAGCTTTGAAAACTTCTCCCTGTCTCCCACCACAACAGATCTGTAAATGTGTTGACAAAAGTACACTTCTGATTGTCCCCATTGATTAAAAACAATAGCAGGAGTCATAAAGTAGTGTTTTGTGTGCTGCACACAGTTCATGCTTCCATGAAAGATTGAAACACACTAATATATCAATTGTAAAAAAAAAAATGCTGAATTAGGCTCTTATGTGTATTAATAGTATTGGTAAGGTCAATCAAAATAATTATTGGTGAGGTCAATAAAAAATATAATTTTCTACCTGGAAACCATCAGCAAGCAAGTTAAGTCATTGGCTTCTTCAAATACTGTACATGTAGCCTATACTAAAATTTGATCCATGAGAAATAAACTCAGGAACAGATGCTGCAGTATAATAATATAGAAAGAGGGCCTGTCCGCTCTCTTGACATGTCTATTTAGTAAATAATTGTATTCTCCATGCATTTACAAGAGGAATATAAGAAGGACACAACAAAGGAGAGTTCTAGAAGTGTTATTTTAGAAAACAAGCATTTACTATAACAGACATATCAGGAGAAGTGACAGGTTCCTCACAAGTTTTTATGGATATGCTCATAAAGACCTAATGGAAATAAACATAACTGATGCACTTGTACTGAATCTGATGTATTTCTTATTTTCATGGTGACCTAATAAGGCTTCCAGCCCCGCTTGTACTGAACTAGAGATGAATGTGATGGATTGGTTGGCAAAAATGCTGGGCCTTCCTTGTCATTTTCTTCATCACTACCCAGAGAGCAAAGGCGGAGGGGTGCTGCAAGTAAGTTATCACACATTCACTTACTGTAGAGTGGGCCTGCCCAAGAGAGCTTTCCGTCTACATGGGAAATGTGAAGACAGTAGGTGGAGGTTAGAAGCTGAATATACAGTTGTTTGGTGAAGACATACTTATACTGTGGATGTGATCGCTGCATGTAAATGCAGCTGTCTCCTTCACTGAACGAGCAGCCGACTGTCGGGAAGGAACTTTTCTTTCCTGACAATCGGCTTTAGCTCGGCCTGTGTAAACCCTCCTTTAGTGAGTTCCAGAGTATGAGGTGGCAGAAGGTGGTAAGGGTTGAATGGGTGGGGGTCTAAAGGACAGAGGTGGGGGAGGTGGTAATCAAAGGTTATCATGAAGCTAAGCAAAGGACCAAAGTACACATGTGCAAAGAATGCAGTATACCTACATAACACAAATACAAGATTATTATCAGTATCCACAATCACATATTCACAAACGATTAAAACTAATTAAAAACAAATGTCATTTTTATGATGCACCAATTCCCATACCCCAACACCAGCCCCTGATAAGGAAAAATTCAAATATGGAATTTCCAACCCCCAAGACACTATGAAAATACTTCAAAGTCAAGTTAAGCCCAGTGCTTAAAGTACCATGTGCGTTTTCAGACCAGAAACATGTTGAATGCAACAACAAATAGTAAGAAAAATGATAAACTGCATCTGTAGTAAAACAAGAAATAACACTAGCAAGCAGTAGCGTAACTACCATAGCGGCAGACCATACGACTGGTATGGGGCCCAGGGCAAGAGGGGGCCCAGTCTGAATTGGGATTATCTCCTCTTCTACTGGAGGTGAAAACTTGGTCAGGGCTCTACCCTCTAAAGGAACAACTTTTAGCAAATGAAGCAGTGGAAAATGGCCCAAGGGTCATTGAAAAGGTTTTAGGCAGGATCCCTTCTGTCCTGTGTGGGGGGCCTGGTTTGATCCTTGCTATGGGCCCTTACTTCTCTATGTACGCCACTGCCAGCAAGTATGCTGAAATAATAATGAGACAATAAAATACAAATGAAATAAGCGGGGTTGAGAAGTCTCACATAGGCACTGCCACAAGCTTCCTCCATTTATACACAATCAGCCTGAATATGTATTGGTGGAGTCCACACTCTTTAGAGATGATTTTGTAACCTTTTCCAGCCTGATGAGCATCAACAACTCTTCTTTTGAGGTCCTCAGAAGTGGACACAGCCAAAAACATGTGTTGTAAAGATTAGACTTTGATAGATCCCTGTTCTGAAAATAAAATGGGTTGCCACTCTCCCCTAATTGTCATCCCATTGATTGAAACCCGACTCTAATTTCACCTTCAAATTATCTGCTAATCTTAAAGGTTCACAATCTTTCACAGATATATATACACACACACATTATATCTATACATATATATTACATTTCAATTCCAAACTGCTGAACCCTGATCACCAGATCATTGTATATGCCTATAATAACCCAATGCACAAATAAACCTCAGAAGAAAAGACGAGAACAGATGTTCATGTCCTGCTAAAGTACAGGTCCTTACTATTACATGACATATCCTTCTCTACAATTGCAGAGTACTGTGAGTGAGTCAACACTGATAGCTTTACTCGCTGCCAGGAAGGACAAAATACTGGATATGAAAACCTCTGAACCTGATTCAGATGATTCCAGCCTGAATTCTCGTCTCATTGCTTATGCATCAAATCAGGTTAGTCCCATACTTGCATATATTAACTAAATTTACATATTTCAGTCATTAAACCTTACAGGCCTTTATGTGCTCCATATGCTAATTAATATGCTCAAACTCTCGATGCCTGCCTGGGCATAGGGATTGCTTACTTAGCAGTTTGCATAGCATAATTGAGAAATAGCTTGGGCAACTTAAATAGGTTATCCCATAATTAAAAGCGTTGTCTCACTCCAGCAAATGGCATTTATTATGTAGAGAAAGTTAATACAAGGCACTTACTAATGTATTGTTATTATCCATATTGCTTCCTTTTCTGGCTAAATTAATTTTTCTATCGCATTATACACTGCTTGTTTCCATTGTTATGACCACCCTGCAATCCAGCAGCGGTGGTCAAGCTTAAACACTATAGGAAAAAGCACTGGCCACTCTGGTAGCTGAGACTGTGGGAGTGTGCATAGGACAGCACTTTTTCCTATAGTGTGCAAGCACGACCACCGCTGCTGGATTGCAAGGTGGTCTTAACCCCTGAATATGAGCAGTGTATAATGTGATTAAAAAGTGAATCAAGCCAGTAAGTGTCTTGTATTAGATTGGTCTACATGCTAAATGCCGACGTGAGACAGTCCCCGACGTGAGACATGTAAAAAATGAAAGTCAGACATCATATCGAACATGACAATCTCTTACTAACAAACCTAGAACCAGCCCTGTTCTAGGGGATGTGTCCTTTCTCAGGGGGTATGTCATTTCTGCTGCAGCTATCTCCCTGTAACTTTTACAGCTGCTAACAGATGATGAATGATGGAACTGAGCATGTGAGTACAGCTTAGTGAGGTGGATAGAGAAGTAAGGGAAAGAATAAACAGCAGATGGCTATATACAGATAGATTTTATTGAATAACTCCTCAGTGGCTACATGTAATTACAAATTCAGATCCAGCTGCTGGTTTAAAAAATGTTGAATATTTAACATACTGGAGCTCTATGCAGTCAAAGGGGCATTCCACCACGACTTATTTATAGCATAATCCTCCAATATGTTAAATGAAGGCCCTAATAAAACATACAAATACAACATACAACCCCTCCCCAAAACTTAAAAGGGTTTTCTGAGATTTTAATACTACTGACTTATCCTCTGGATAGGTCATCAGTATCTGATTGGTGGCCGATCAGCTGTTTGAGAAGGCACCGGCGCTCCTGTGAGCTCTGTGGCCTTCTCTCTGCCCACCGAGCATAGCGCCGTCCATTGTATAGCAGTTGTGTTTGGTATCACAGATTCACTTCAGTGGAACTGCTCCTAGGCCATGTGACAGATGAATGTGTCGTCACTCGGCCTCTCGGAAAACCCCTTTAAGTTTTGAAAACTGTATAGCCCTTAGCATCTTTTAGTTGATCCTTTGTGTCATTGTACAGATGCCCATTTATAAAACTTCCTTGTTTTATGATCTCTCATCTCCTGTATCTCATATTGAAATATGTCCAGTGGTCAAATGTCAGTGTACTATTTCCTATTAAAACTCTCTATTTTATATATGTAGGCTCACTCTTCAGTAGAAAAAGCCAGTCTAATTTCTCTAGTAAAAGTCCGTTTTCTGCCAGTGGATGAAAATTTTTCTCTTAGAGGAGAGACATTAAAAGCAGCAGTGGAAGAAGACCGAAAACGTGGACTTGTTCCTATCTTTGTGAGTTAGAAACTGAATTTCACTAATTTCTGTAACACAATTATTAGTATTTTAAATATTATTTAAACCTATGTGCACAATGATATGTGGACAACTAATTTTTAATATCATAGCACACAGTCATCGACGCAGAGAATAATGGTCTGTTATCCTGTGACACAAGACAAAGTCGCTTACGGTATTATGTTTCATTTTTACAGGTCTGTGCAACACTAGGAACGACCGGGGTGTGTGCCTTTGACAATCTAGCAGAGTTGGGTCCAATATGTAAGTTAGTACATTCTTAAACCTATATTAGACCTAGTGATCATACAGGTGATTGTTGGGCGGAAAGTGTTCCTTCCTGGCAATTGCCTACTCGCTAGTGGAGGAGACTTCTGTTATACATGCAGTGATCTCCTCCACAGGATGGGGGAGCAGCGATCGTTATACCATCCCTCGTCACCATGTTGTCTAGTTTTTTGCCGGCAGCAGAAAGTGATTACACAGCACGATCTCCCACCGTCAAGTCATGATTTTTTAGCATAATGAAAGATTACGATTGCCCGATGAACAAACAGAAGTATTACATTCACACTTACAGTGGAATCCAGACATTTTCTGAAGTTTACCTGGAGGGTCTATAGGTGTGAATGCAAACATCTACAATATCTGTCCCGGACTTTACCCAGACCTTTTCTCCCCAGATCCCTAGTACTAAGTCCGGGCTATGTCCGAGTGAGTGCATGTGTGAAAAGAGCAGTAAGTGTTCCAGAAAATCACAGTCAGCCATGCCTAAATTTCCCGCCCCTCGCCTAGGGACCTGGAACATTTCCTCTATAGTGAGAACGCATTTGACATGGAACATCTCCAGGGTGATAGCTACATCTACGAAAGGCCAACTCTGGTAAATCGCCGGATCCTCATAATCTGGAAATATTCCAGAGTTTAGGTGTGAAAACAGCTTACTGTTTTTACAAATAAACCCCTGGAAATTTCAGGAATATCAGGTCTGGAGATTTACTGCATTTGCCCTTTCACACATGTAGCTATCAGTCCGGAGATGTTCCATGTTGGGTGCTTTCTTACCACAGAGGAAATGTTCCAGATACCTAGGCATGGGGTGGTCTCTGTGCAGCACCCACTGTGATTTTGTGGAACATTCACTGCTGTGTTCACCCATGCTCTGACCCAGATTTTGTACCGGGACACTAGTGAGAATACGTCTGGGGCAGCTATTGTGGATGTGTGCTCCTCTTTATGGGTTACCTCTGGGTTACTCTGCATGTGTGAAAGGAGCTCATCTATCTATTCAGCTATCCATCTGTTAATCTATCCATAGATTACTGAAAATCAGCTAATGAAAATCAGACATTGCACTTGAATTATGGTTCAACATAATAATTTATAAAGCAAACTAATGAAACTGGGCTGGACAATAATGATGGTCCCCTTAACTTAATATTTTGTTGGATCACCTTTTGAGGCAATCACTGCAATCAAGCAATTTCTGTAACTCTCAATGAGACTTGTGTACCTGTGCACAGGTATTTTGGCCCACTCCTCGTGAGCAAACTGCTCTAGCTTTCTCAGGTTTGAAGGGTGCCTTCTCTAGACATCATGTTTCAGCTCCTTCCACAGATGTTGAATAGGATTTAGATAAGGGCTCACAGAAAGCCTCTTCAGAATAGTCCAATGCTTTGCTCTTAGCCATTCTAGGATGTTTTAGCTGTGTTTTGAGTAATTATCCTGTTGGGGAACCCATGACCTGCGCCTGAGACCAAGCTTTCTGATACTAGGCAGCATATTTTGTTCCAGAATGCCTTGATAGCCTCTAGATTTCATTGTTCCCTGCACAGATTCAAGACACCCTGTGCCAGATGCAGCAAAGCAGCCCCAAACCATAAACGAGCCTCTGTGAACACAGAGCTGATGTGATTTGCCAAAAAACTCCAGTTTTGTCTTATCTATCCAAAGGACATTCTCCCAGAAACTATGTGACTAGTAAATATGCATTTTTTCAAATCCCAGTCTCGCTCTTTTATGATTTGCTTTCATTAAGTCCACTTTGGCTAAGACAGCGACGGATGATGCGATCTGACACTGAAGTACCTTGACCCTGGAGTTCACCTCCAATCTCATTTGAAGTTGTTCTGGGCTCTTTGGTTACCATTCGTATTATCCATCTCTTCAATTTGTCATCAATTTTCCTCTCGCGGTGTACTTTTCACCCTTTAAATAGGCAGATTGATTGATTACAAGTTTGAAGACACTTGTGATGCTAATTACAGGACATACCTTAGTTTAAGATGTCCCTATGGTCAAATTATTATCAATATTTTCTAGGGGTGCCATCATTTTTGTCCAGGCCAGTTTCATTAGCAATGTCTGATTTTCATTAGCTAATTTTCAGTATTTTTTTTATTTATTATTACTTTTATCAGTTTCAAGTTATTTCGGTGACCATTGTGGGTTTTTCGTTCTTTAACAGAACTGGGTACCAATGATTTTGTCCACATGTGTATATATATATATATATATATATATATATATATTACCTGTATATAATTTTGTATTGCTATTTTTCATTAATTGCTTTACTGTACAGGTGCCAAGGAAGGATTATGGCTCCATATTGATGCAGCATATGCTGGCACTGCCTTCCTTTGCCCAGAATTCAGAACACTATTCAGTGGAGTGGAATATGCTGATTCTTTTACATTCAATCCATCAAAGTGGATGATGGTACATTTTGACTGCACTGCTTTCTGGTGAGAATATCAAGTATCATGTTGGAGCCCTACATATACGGTAGATATATACATATATGAGTTGTCATGATATCTCAGTTTGTTACCAGTGGTTTACACAGTTTATCCCAAGTTGAAGGCCTCACGATAAATCCAGCCTGCTACATCTGTATAGAGAGCCAGAAACTGGTGACATAAGGTGAACAACAGTCAGATTTTTTTTTAATAAATATGACATGAACGAATAATCAGACCAAGGAATTGAACATCTCTCTGCCACAGAGCAATTCCACGTAAAGTAATACATATGTGATGTTTTCTGTTACATGATCTGTCTGCTGTATTCGTTTAGCAGGAAGTGTGCACAATGAGCTCCTGTCCAGGATGCAATGACTAAGAAGCAGGCGATCCATGCTCAGTGTCCTGGACTTTCTGCACTGAACACTTCTTCCCCTCTGCCCTGAGTGACAACTCCAGCTTCCAATCAAGAGAACGCTAGAGCTGTCACTTAGAGCACAGATGTGGGAAGCGTTCGGTGCAGAGAGCCATGGGCACATTGGGCAGTAAACATGAATGGACCACCTCTAGGGAACTTGCAGTTGCAGAGCTGAGGGGATTGAAACTCAGATTTCTCTGTCACGGATCCTGCATAACCATGACCAAGTTATTCTTGTACTGCTTTCTTTCTCACCAATATATTCAAGGGGAGACTGGGAATTTGAAGTGGCCCTGGAAAAAATACTAAAAGTGGCCTTGTTTTGTAGTCCGATCCAAACTGATGGAAGGCAGAGCCAGCAATACCATATTGTGGCACATTATACCACCCCAACAGAGCTAAATACCACAGTCCATCACCAAATACTGGCAGCAGCATAAAATACATCCCCAAAAACTTACACTGGCCGGCTCTGAAGAGTGCCCAGACGGCCCCTTGGGCATCGGCCCACTGGGAAATTTCCCTGTAAGGTCTATGGACAATCTACCCATGAATACAGTGCTGTTAGCAGTTTTGAGCTGTCAAAACTCCTGGCATCCTCATTAACAACATTTATCCTCACCACTGCTCCCTGTTCTTGTGATCAGTGAGGGTCCCAGCAGTCGGACCCCTGTGATCATACATTTATCGCCTGTTCTGTGTTAGAGAATATTCACAGACATCAGATTTTTCCTGTGACTGCAAAATCCATTTCATACATCTGAATGAGGTTGTTTTTTCAACATTTTCATGGATTTCTGAAAGTCCAATTTAGGCGACTGGAACAGTCCCAGAAATTTCTGCAACAAATCTGCCTCATATGATAACACACTTATAGGAGCTGTGCATTAGATATGACGCACGGATAAGATTGCACATCATCTTCTGATCTTATAGGCAACAGAGACTGAAGAGTACTAAACCTCATATCCATAGGTGCCCCTGTACTGCAATAACATTGGGTTAACATAGCTTTTTTTATCTGTAGGGTAAAAGACAAATACAAGCTGCAGCAAACATTCAGTGTCAACCCCATCTACCTCCGACATGCCAAAAGTGGAGCTGCAACTGATTTCATGGTAAGATTTTAAATAACCTGATAATAAGAAAATATTGACTTCCAGCTTTGAAAGATAGCAGCCAAATAATCTAAAGAGGGCATCTGTCAGCAGTCGACAAAACACTGGCAAAAATAAAAAGAGGGGACTTTCCAACTTGTCACATCAAGTTCGTTTACTATTCGGGATTGGATCCTTTCCCTCTTCTGGTAATACACAATCGTCCCTTTTTTTTGCCCTTGTGTTGACGGTTGTGATAAATCTGTCTAGACTAAGTTTACAGTGTCTTACTTTTGGACAGTGTTAGTAATTGCTGTGTCGACTTCCTGCTGTCTCCTCAGTTAGTGGCAAAAATACATGAGTTTGTTTCTTTATTTTACGTGTTATACAGTGCCTTGCGAAAGTATTCGGCCCCCTGGAACTTTTCAACCTTTTGCCACATTTCAGGCTTCAAACAAAAAGATATAACATTTTACATTTTTGGTGAAGAATCAACAACAAGTGGGTCACAATTGTGAAGTGGAACGAAATTTATTGGATCATTTAAACTTTTTTTGTAATAATAAAACTGAAAACTGGAGCGTGCAAAATTATTTGGCCCCCTTGCATTAATACTTTGTTGCTTCTTCCTTGCAAAACAGCTCGAGTTCTTTGAGGTTGGATGGAGTGCGTTTGTGAACAGCAGTTTTCAGCTCTTTCCACATATTTTCAATTGGATTCAGGTCTGGACTTTGACTTGGCCATTCTAAGACCTGGATACATTTATTTTTGAACCATTCCATTGTAGATTTTGCTTTATGTTTGGGATCATTGTCTTGTTGGAAGATAAATCTCCGTCCTAGTCTCAGGTCTTTTGCAGACTCCAACAGGTTTTCATCCAGAATGGTCCTGTATTTGGCTCCATCCATCTTCCCATCAATTTTAACCATCTTCCCTGTCCCTGCTGATGAAAAGCAGGCCCAAACCATGATGCTGCCACCACCATGTTTGACAATGGGGATAGTGTGTTATGGGTGATGAGCTGTGTTGCTTTTACGCCAAAAATATCGTTTTGCATTGTTTCCAAAAAGTTGGATTTTGGTTTCATCTGACCAGAGCACCTTCTTTCACATATTTGGTGTGTCTCCCAGGTGGCTTGTGGCAAACTGTAAACGAGACTTTTTATGGATATCTTTGAGAAATGGCTTTCTTTCTTGTTTAAAGCTTGGGAAATCTTTTGGTATCCAAATCCGGCTTTAAACTTCTCCACAACAGTATCACGGACCTGCCTGGTGTGTTCCTTGGTCTTCATGATGCAGAACCCTGAGACTATCACAGAACAGGTGCATTTATACGGAGACTTGATTACACACAGGTGGATTCTATTTATCTTCATCAGTCATTTAGGACAACATTGGATCATTCAGAGATCCTCAATCAACTTCTGGAGTGAGTTTTCTGAACTGAAAGTAAATGGGCCGAATAATTTTGCACGCCCAACTTTTCAGTTTTATTATTACAAAAAAGTTTAAATGATCCAATAAATTTCGTTCCACTTCACAATTGTGACCCACTTGTTGTTGATTCTTCACCAAAAATGTAAAATGTTATATCTTTTTGTTTGAAGCCTGAAATGTGGCAAAAGGTTGAAAAGTTCCAGGGGGTCAAATACTTTCGCAAGGCACTGTATATTTTCAATATGTCTGAATGTAAGGAGTAAGGTGAATAAATTCCTTGCATTATGTTTGTTTCATCAGAAAATGTGCTCATTTTGTATATTCATAATTTTAGCACTGGCAAATCCCACTTAGTCGTCGTTTCCGCTCCCTAAAACTGTGGTTTGTAATCCGATCATTTGGGATTAAAAATCTTCAGGCACACATCCGGCATGTGAGTATATGGCAGCATTTTACATGGCTGTTAATTCTGACCCCCAACCATTTTGCACTGGCACATGGCGGGTGAGAGTGGAGGGTATGAAGTTAGCTTGGTCTGTCTGGTTAATATTACTATATTGGGGGAGCTCCTGCTGCTCCTTACATAGACAGACAGGTGTGGTCTAAAATTTGCAAGAAAGTGGGGGAATGGCTGATCTGTTTGGACACATATAAAAAAATATGTTTCACTGTTCTGTTTGAAATATGATACAGACGATGGTTCAAAGGAGAGGACTGGGGAATATTCTGTAAGGAATGAATTGCTGGTATTTCTTATTTTTTGTGAATTTTTTTGCATTTCCATTTTCCTCACCCTTTATAAAGTCTCATCTGTAAGTAAAAATTCTTACTGCGGCTGCTGTGTATGTATTTATAGTGATACTGAACCAATCTATTCCCTTTTAATTCTAACACACACCACTAGATGGTGCTAGAACATTTCGTTTTTGGAAAAGCTTGCTACTACCGTTCCCCAGAACACCATATTGTCATTATGGGTTTCTTTTACGTCTAGTGTGTACATCAGTAAAGCTCTGGACCTACACAATAATGGAATAGTAGACTATTCTGTTGCACCCAGTGGAAGTATACATAAAACACATACATTTTTTTTAACACTGTATGTACATCGGTGAAGCTCTGGACTTTCACACCAAACATGTCCACAGCCTATCATTGCCAGATCAAAGCCAAAAACATCATTTTAGCTTTTGTTTGGCGGGTATATTTTAGTATAGAGCACAAAAAACATATGGAATAGCATAGTACTAGAATGTTCCACCTGTAGTACTTCAGAGCTTTTCATGATGTATCTGTTAAATGGATGCCATAATAGACTGTGGGTGACGGATATAATCTACATTGAATGTGCTGTACTTATACTTTCAGGGCACAGATATGGCCAAGTATTTTGAGTCATTGGTTAAAGCTGACCATCTTTTTGAAGTTCCTGCAAAGAGACACCTTGGGCTTGTTGTCTTCCGGTTAAAGGTAATCTAATGTCTGGTGGTCTTTTCTTTCCAGGTATATTCTGCTACATTCTCCATGAGATGTGGGACATTTGACTTTCACCTTGTAATGTGCAAATCCTACAGAGCAGTCCATTCATTGGGGGCCCCAAATTAACGTGAAGCCCTCCTCCACCACATACTGGACATTTAAGACCGTTTTCAGTGCATTGTGCACCATATTGTAGCATACTTGCCAACAGGAACAAATTGGCTAGCGGGGGGTAGGAGAGTTTTTTCTAGGTGTGGACATGCCGCTACTCATGAGACTCCACACCCTTATGTGTAGAGCCCCAACCCCTCTCACAACATGTCCCCTATGTGCTTTGCAGGGGATATGGGACATCTCCCCTTTTTTCGGGAGCCTCACGGATGTTCCAGGAGAGTTGGCAAGTTTGTACTATAGATATAAAAACATCTACATACATATATACCTACTCACAAACACTCACTACATGTATAGCTTAATGACCTATATAAGAAATCCCATGCACTAAGATACACTAAGAGAAGGGGAAATGTATTTTGTATATCCCCAAAGTACTGGTTTTACTATTAGTCTGGATACATTTTCACATGTGTAGTTCTGTTCCCTTATAGGAGAACAGTGAAAATAACAGAAATGCGGGATTCAGTACATAATGACACAAACCGAGTTGAACAGACTTTATTGATTACAAATTGGACCCCTTTCAGGATACCGCTTCTTTACTTTTTTGTCTGGTTGTTTTGACAGAGTCTGTGACAGAGGTCCCATGATGACTTCTCCCAGCCATGACTCGTCTCTGCAGGTTTAGCTGAGCAGATGTCTTCAGCTTCTTGCTTTACAAAGACATCAGCACTCTATATACATAAACTCCTGTTAGTGCCACATGCATGGCCATAAATAATATAGCTATGCCCCCGAATACGTTCACGTCACATATTATACCTGCTGAAAATAAAGTGCCACACATAGTGCCTCTAATGGTATTTCTACACACTCTATGGCCTCTGTATATAGTGCCACAAGCTTGGTGCACTCTATATATGGTGCCTTATTGCCTCATGCTCTGTGCCCCTGTATATAGTGCCTCTTATCTGTGGTCCTGTATACAGTGATCCCTCAAGATACAATATTTTCAACATACAATGGTCTTTTCTAACCCATCGTAAGTTGAAACTAGACTCAACATACAATGCCTCAGTCTCAGATCCAACCAATCAAGACCACTTCTATGGTAAAATAGGTGTATAACTTGCTATTTTGCAGCTATTCCTGACTGTTATATGTAAGGACTTGTTTTATCTGTCTTAGTTATCTGCTTATTTTTCTTAAATCTTCATTTTCTCTTATCTTGGATGACGTTTTGGGGCTTTGGAACCAATTACTCAACTTACAATGGTTTTAACATACATTGGTCATCCTGGAACCAATTAAAATTGTAACCTGAGGGACCTCTGTATAGTGTCTCTTGTATGTGCACCATTGGTCATGTGGAACTTCGCAGGTGGCACGATGATATTATTGCGCTGCCTACGTCAAAGAAAAGCACCAGCATGGCTGGGCAGGGAGCCAATGGTTCTGTTGTCCCACTGGTGCTGCCAGGTGGTCAGTTGTGTCTCTATCCTGGAAACAAGGTGAATTGACTCAGTGACTGGGGATTCCCCCCCACCCCACCCCAGTAAAGGTGCACAGCAGGGTTCCAACTGCACCAATGATGATCCAGTCCTGTAAGTGGGATAATTCTCATTGATTTCTCAGTTATTGCCTAAAGTTATACTCAACTTAATATATGGCTCAGGACAGTCACTGGGTAGTTGTCCCACCCCTCAGTGGAAAACAGCAGGATAGTGTGCAGTCCCTTCCTCAATTACTATATCCTGAGTTATCTACCTGATCAAAGAGAACGAGTGGGCTATCTGACAGCTTCTTGCATCACAGGAGGAAGAAGAGTTTAAGCCATGGCTAGAAGTGATATGTGGTCATATGATGGAGTCAATATCTCTTTTCTTAAATCTAGGGTACAAACATTCTGACGGAACAACTATTGGCAGAGCTGACCAGATCTGGGAATATGTTTCTTGTTCCAGCCACTATCCATGACAAGTTTATAATCCGTTTCACCGTCACTTCTCAGTTCACTACAAGGGAAGACATTCAGCGGGATTGGAATCTAATCAGAGAAGCTGCAATAAATGTCACCAACCTGCATCATAGCTTCAGTGACTGCAATAAATTACTGAACCAAGACACAGTGAAAGGTGAGGGCGAAGGAGACAACTTCCAGAAAATCACTGTACAACCCAAACATGCAGATTTCAGCCCTAAAGATTGGGTTGAACAGATATCTGAAGATGACTTGGATCCTTTTGAAGACTCCTTCCCTGAGAATGTGCGTGTGGCAAGCAAACATAGATCAGCATCTTCCATACACCGATACTGGTGTAACCAAGACAAGAAAAAGAATGCCCGTTCTCTTAGGTGTAACAGTGTTCCTTCACATAACAGGGAATCGATAGTGGAAAAGATGGTGCCACAATTTGAACTTCAAAAAGATGGCAGCATACTTTCCAAAGTCCCAGGAAAGGTTATGATCTTAGAGAAAAATGCATTCCGGAAACTAATCAAGTTTTACAGCATGCCCAGCTTCCCAGAAATCAGCATCCAGTGTGGTCTTAAACTGCCCTGCTGCCCGCTTCAGGCACTAGTGTGACCTGCTCATTGCCTACACAAGATGCTATTTTGTTTGGACTAACCCAAAATTATATTGAGACGAATTGCGACATTGCTGGGTGTCTTTTCACTCAAATTGGATTGTGGTGTTGGTTCAGTCCATACAATGGCTGCTCGGGCTATGAGAAAATGAGAGGTCTAGTTTAATATACCAGTAACCTGTGTTCCCATTATAGGGATTCTAGACTGAAATATTTTACTCTAGTGGGAACAAGCGTTGTGGTATATTATAGATAATTGCACATTTCATAAGCAACAATAGTAATAACTTCATATGCAATCTAATTTCCTATCATGTCTCAGGTGAGACATCATTTAATCTATGTATCAATATTTCTATATTTAATAAAAACTGATTAGCACTAATATCTGTAATTAATGATCTCAATGCCACCAGAGTTCATAGTGTATCTGAGCTTGACTCTAGGCTCACCAGGAACCAGCGGTAAATAGAGCAGCACTATCAATCAATGCCTTTATATCATCTCCGTTGACACAGATCTAGATTTTCTGTTTGTGTTTAAATAACCAGATTAAACCCTAATTTCCAAATGTGACTGACAATAAACACTTTCTATGAGGCAAATCTAACTTGGATTTGGTTTCTTTTTTCGTTCATGTAATGGACACCTACTTCAGACTTGTTGTTAAAGGTGTCCCTACAACTGTGACCATACACCTTAGATGTGTGTCTGCCTAACCCGCCCATGCTTACTGCAGAACAGCTCCCATTCACTTGAATGACAGATGAGTTGTAGTAATCTTGCATAGCCACTACACTTTTAAGGTAGTTGTGCTTCCAGCCAGTGGCGTATATAGAGAAGTAAGGGCCCCATAGCAAAGATCAAACCAGGCCCGAACACAGGACAAAAGGGTTTCTGCCTAGACCCCTTTCAATAACCCTTGGGACATTTTTTCCACTGCCTCGTTTGCTAAAAGTTGTTTCTTTAGAAGGTAGAGTCCTGGGCGCCCTCTTGTCCTGGGCCCCAGTCTCATGGTCTGCTGCTATGGTAGTTACGCCCCTGCTTCCAGCTCTGTGCAAAATGCTAGCTGTATTTTAATGGCACCAATTATTGTTCCATGTAATGTGCCTCACAATATTTTGACACCTGTAACTTTTTTTCCTTCGATGAAGCTATGTGAGGGATACATACGAATTTTTGATAGGATAAAAACACGAAAATCTTGGTACTGGGAATTTTTTTTCTTTTATGGAGTTTAACATTCAAGATTTTCATATGTGGTAATACCAATTAGGTTTCATTTTTTTTTACTTATTTCGGGGAACTGGTTAAATGCCAATTGACCATGGCATCTTAGGGGATATCTCTGATTCCACTGGAAACCATTGCAGGTGGGTGCCAGCTGCATAACACATCTGCCACCAGCTGTATATTCAGGGCCGCTTCTAGCTTTTCTGCTGCCTGAGGCGAAAAATGAAATGGCGCCCCCTTCCCTTGCCCCCATCAGACCTCAGATCAGCGTCTTGTGCCCCTATCAGACCTCAGATCAGCCTCTTGTGCCCCCATCAGATCTCAGATCAACACAATGTGCCCCCATCAGACCTCAGATCAGCATCTAGTGCCCCCATCAGACCTCAGATCAGCGTCTTGTGCCCCCATCAGACCTCAGATCAGCCTCTTGTGCCCCCATCAGACCTCAGATCAGCGTCTTGTGCCCCCATCAGACCTCAGATCAGCGTCTTGTGCCCCCATCAGACCTCAGATCAGCGTCTTGTGCCCCCATCAGACCTCAGATCAGCGTCTTGTGCCCCCATCAGACCTCAGATCAGCGTCTTGTGCCCCCATCAGACCTCAGATCAGCGTCTTGTGCCCCCATCAGACCTCAGATCAACACATTGTGCCCCCATCAGACCTCAGATCAGCGTCTTGTGCCCCCATCAGACCTCAGATCAGCATCTTGTGCCCCCATCAGACCTCAGATCAGCGTCTTGTGCCCCCATCAGACCTCAGATCAGCGTCTTGTGCCCCCATCAGACCTCAGATCAGCGTCTTGTGCCCCCATCAGACCTCAGATCAGCATCTTGTGCCCCCATCAGACCTCAGATCAGCGTCTTGTGCCCCCATCAGACCTCAGATCCGCGTCTTGTGCCCCCATCAGACCTCAGATCAACACAATGTGCCCCCATCAGACCTCAGATCAGCGTCTTGTGCCCCCATCAGACCTCAATTCAGCATCTTGTGCCCCCATCAGACCTCAGATCAGCATCTTGTGCCTTCCTTGTGCCCCCCTCAGATCAGCGTCTTGTGCCTTGCGCCCCCCTCAGACCTCAGATCAGCCCACCCAGCCACTTAAAAAAAACATACTTACCTGTCCTGCGCTGCCCTCAGCTCCCGCGCTCCACTGTCTTTCCTTCCAGCGCGCACTATGACCTGACGCTGCGTTAGGTCATAGTGCGCGCCTGAAGGGAAGACAGTGGAGCGCGGAACATGAGGGCAGCGGCAGCTCAGGACAGGTAAGTATGTTTTTTTAAGTGGCTGGGTGGGCTGATCTGAGGTCTGAGGGGGGCACAAGAAGCTGATGGAGAGCACAGCTCATCCACCAGCAGTGTTTAACTGCTGTGTGGATGCCGCCCCTCAGAATTACATAAAACTGCCGCCTGAGGCGAGATCCTTATCTCGCCTCATGGCAGAAGCGGCCCTGTGTATATTGATGGAGCTCAGCTCCTTAGTCTGCTACATACATTACCTTCACTTACGTCATTGATTGCTAAAGGGGTTATCCCATGATTAATACAACAAATGAAAATCAGACATCATATAGTACATAACAATCTCTTTCTAACAAACTTGGAACCAGCTCTGTACCTCACATGGATCCAGAGATCTCCACGTTCATTGCTCTAATTGTTCTGCTAGATTTTTTTCAAGCTTAGGAGGTGTGTCCTTTCTACTGCAGCTGGCGATAGTTGAAGGATGGAATTGAGCATAAGCTTCCATCTCCGTGATCAGGTCATCGAAATTAGGAAAAGAGCAAACAGCATGTAGTGCTTATATATTTCAGTGAATAACTCACTCATTTACTAATTTTTAAAAAATTGAACATGTCCTACTATTGTCTGTATTACGGGAAAGGATATGCCTGTTCTATTAGGGCTGAACATTCAGTTCAGCAAAATCCGGAATACACACAGCGGTATCCATGTTTTGCAGTTCTGCAATTTGCAAGCCGCAAAACAGGCAACGGTCCATCTCCACATCGCACAGATTACAACATCCAGAGATGGGGGTGCAGCCAATAGTAGGCCTTGATAGTGACCAGCCCCCTTGTGGCTTTAAAAGTTGCAAACTAAGGTTTTTGTAACCTTTTGGGTTTATTTGAGCGAAAATGAACAACTTTTTGCAATTTTACACCACTCCAGTTTTCAAAAGTGGATGGGAAAGTGGGAGCAGTTAGCTATGTTAATTAGTTTCACTCCAGATTTTTTCCTAGAAATTTTTTTTCATCTTAAAAACATTGCAAACTCACTCAAGTACAGGTGGCTTAAAAAAAAATTAGAGTAGCATTTCTAAACAGAAGTATTAGTTTTAACCCTTTCAGTCCCAGAGGATTTTTCATTTTCACGTTTTGACTCTCTGCCATTCTGGGGCGAAAACGTTTTTATTTTTCTGGTTACATAGCCATATGAGGGCTTATTTTTTTGCAAGACAAGTTGCACCATTTCCGCCATTTAATATTGCATATGATGTACTGGGGAGCTGGAAATAAATTCCAAATGGAGTGAAATTGGAAAGAAATGCAATTCCGCAACAGTTTTATGGGGTTTGTTTTTACAGCGTTTCTTGCATTTTAATACTGAAAAAAAAATAAAAACTGTTCCCTGTAACATATTTTTAGTTATGTGTATGGAGCTGTATGAGGGCTATTTTTTTCTAGGACAATCTATACTTTTCATTAATACTATTCTGGGGTGTGTGTGACTGTTTGATCACTTTTTGTTTAATTATTTTGTGGAAGAAGACGTGACCAAAAACCGCAAAATCGGCTATTTTGACTTTTTTTCCTTTTTGCCGTTTGAGAAAAATATTTGTAGAGGCATTTTTCGCATGCGACCATGCCCATTTTTATTGTTTACATATTTTTATTTACATTTTGGGGAAAGGGGCTTGATTTTAATTTTTATATTTTTTAATTTTTAAAAACATTTTTACACTGTTTTATAGTTCTCATAGGGAACTATAACAAGAAATTGTCAGATTGCTTCTCTCATACACTCCGATGCACTAGCGGCGGAGAGCTGGAGGTCGGGCCCCCAACGATCTGATATTGATGACCTCTCCGGAGGATAGGTCATCAAAATTAAAATCCAGTAAAACCCCTTTAATGTGCATTTATTTCCTAGGTAAAAAAGAAAGGCATAATTAAGGGGCAAAGATGGAGTAGAGACGAATCCTCCAAAAAGGGGCTCTTGGGAGTTGATGATCTAGCTAAAGGATCTATTTGCTGAAGCACTGTATTGCAAATGATGGGGATAGAATACATTTTTTTAAAGCTTTAGTTTTTCTTTTTCTGTCCTTTCTTTTAAATCTGTCCTAAAAATAATAACTTTTATCTCCACCCTCCTAAGCAGCAATGCTCCCCAATGATGCCCTTGGATTGCTAAATTTAGATCTCCCTTTAATTTGGTGTGTATAATTGTGCATTCACACATGTACTGTATGTTTGTTTCGGCAAACTGAATCCCTCGTGCACGGCGAAGAAACCTTGAATAAATTAACTCCTGTGGGATCTGGAACATTCACTGGAGGATCAGTAATGCTTTGTTAGAAAAAGTGCACAGTAAGGACAGCGCTTCAGTTCAGGTACTGTCACTTTGATTTGAGCAGCAGTGTGTGTTCTGAACAGGGGTCTACTAACAGTCCAGCTACAGTATGACCGGTATATTATGTATTCATGTCTGTGACACAGAGCTGAAAGGTTTCATTGTAAAAAAAACAAAAAACAAAAAAAAAAAACAACTAATTTTGGATTAAATAAAGAGTTTAGTTTACCTTTACCTTTTTTTTTACTTTTCACACTATGAAGCTATATTTTGTGAGATACAGGAAACTTTTTAAAATTTTAAAAACAGTTCTCAGAAATAGTTTTTATTGCATTTTTTGCAAACACCATAAATATGTTGTTAATGTATTTTATAGTGTCAGGTAAGAAGATACTAGTATTAGAAATAGCACATAGTAGGTATGGGGCCTGACTAGACAGGGGCATAACTACCATAGTGGCAGACTATGCGACTGCTATGGGGCCCAGGGCAGGGCAAGAGGGGGCCATTCTTAGTTGGGAATATCTTACTTAGGGGTAAGTTACAGAAATTGTCTAGAACGCTATATTTTTGCAGCACAAAATGGAGCCTGCACTATATAACTATATATATATATTACATATAGTACAGGTGCCATTTTGATCAAACGTAGCAGTCTAATTTTTAGATTCAGAATGTTATGTATTTAGTTCTTTATTTGTCATTAATGGCAGCCAAGCTAATCCCGGGGGGAAGGGGGGGGGGTCTAAAGAGGGGTTAACCCAGCTTTCACTCTCCCTGCCACTGTCTCTGCCTCTTCCTTTGCAACTGTACCTGCCTTTGTCCCTTTCTCAGCCTCAGATCTACCCTCCCCACCTCTATCAGCCTCTTATCAGACCTCCCAGCCGACATCTGCCTCAGATTAGACCCCCTATCAGACTCTCCCTATCCTCAGATCAGCCCCATCAGACCACCACATCAGACCCTCCCTAGTCTCAGATCAGACCCCCCCAGCCTCAGATCAGACCTCCATCAGACCCCCAGCCTCAGATTAGACTCTTCCCAGCCTTAGATCAGACCCTCCCCACCCTGCATTAGCCTCAGATCAACCATTATCAGACCCCCCAGCATCCAATCAGACCTCAGATCAGACGTTTAAAATAAATAAATAAACTTACCTCTCCAGCTCCATACAGCGCTGCCACTCGGCAGATTCACCCTCTCTCCCTGGTCTTCTTCCTGCCGCGCTGTACTGTGACTTGACAGCGCACAGCGTCAGATCATGGTGCACAGAGTAGGGCCGGAAGAATACCAGGGAAGGTGAGTACAGCCAGTGCAGTGCTGTTCTCACCTTCCAGTGCCTCCCTCATGTTAATAACCACTTCCATAATGGAAGCAATCATTAGCATTTGCACTATGTGCTGTGGCAGGGGGCCATATGTGCACCCGGGCCTGAGGTTCCCCACCCCTGCTCTAAAGGAACAACTTTTAGCAAATGAGACAGTGAGAAATGGCCCAAGGGTTTAGGCAGAAAACCTTCTATCCTGTATGGGGGACCTGCTTTGATCCTTGCTATGGGGCCTTTACTTCTCTATGTATGCCACTGCCACTAGAGATTTTGTATTGAGGGCCAGGAGCTTCAAGTTATACTTGAAGGCATGGTGGTACAGGCACAAATCTGATGTTGTCAGGACAGCCCATTCAAAATTGTAGAAATATGCTGATTTCCATGAGGGGGCTAGCAGTTCTTTTACATTTAGTCACAGATTTACAAGACTACAGGAAAATCAATTGGCTGATTGGTAGACCATTACCATTTTTATTATGACAATGAAAAATAAAGAATCATCTGGAATGATCATTAAAAGGTGTTATTATTAGGGCTGTTTCAGACGAGCATGTCCAGTGTAGAAATCATACTCTGCGTGAGTGTGATTCTCCATTATGGACACTGCTGTTTTTACAGGAGCGCACAGCATTATACTGATTTATAATGCTGTGTGCCTCTGCATGATCGTACTCCTACAGAATTATACTGACAAAATGCTGTCAGTATAATTCTGTAGGAGTAAGGTCATGGAGAGACACAAAGCTGTGCGATTGTGAGAAATGAGCAGTGTCCATGACGGAGAATTGGACATACGCACGGAGCACAATTTCTGCTCTGGACACGCTCGTCTGAAACGGCCCTTAAACCAGTGGTCCAGCAGGATGTTGTTATTGATGCAAACTTTACAAAGTACCATTAGGAACAGACATTTATCAGGACAGATCAGATCAATGTGTCATTATGAAAGGACTTGAAGGTCTAGCTCATAGATACAAAAGAGCAGCAAGCTAGTAAAACACGTAAAAAGCCACAAAATGTGTGGTTATTTGCACATCCTTCTGATGAAGACATTAAACTTAAAAATGAATTACCGGTAGGTTGGGGGGAGGCGTGGCTTGTCTGCTGAGCGGAATGGCCGCTTAGCTCTATAGCTCCTGAACACAGCGACATTCAATTTTCCCTTCTAATCATGCAAAGCTCCCCCTCAAAACACATACATACACCCTCTAAGATGCCCATAAGCAAGACCTCCTCCAAAGCAAGGAAAACTGGAGTTTTACTTTGATGACGCAGACAGCACTAGCTCCAGCGCTCCTCCACCTTCGCCGCCATCTTCCCTTCCGGCCTCTGCATCTCCTCTACCTGCACCTATGGACTTCCGCCAAGCCAAGAACCAGGTGCCTCATCTCAGACAGCTTCTCCATCTCAAACACAACGGAGATCAGCACCTACCTCTCCCAATAATGGGTCCCAAACCATGAGGAGCCCGGTGAAGCAGTGGCCTAGGCTCCAGGAGGAAGGCCTTTCTGAGGTGAGCACAGATCCTGTGCCCCACTCTGCAAGCCACCTCTCTGATATGCTCTGAAGTCTCCCAACATCCGATCAACCTGCCTCCAGTAATGTTATGAGGGATAAGCTGGTGGCATTTAGCTCTGCCTTACACAAGGACTTTTCCTCTCTACTCATCTCACTTCAATCTTCTGTTTCCACCATTGACTCTAGAGTCTCACATGTGGAAGTAAAGATGGGTGAGTTTGCTACTTCACGCAACCAAGTTATCAACTCTCATGAGGAGCTGGCAGCTGACATAGAGCCAAGCTTACCAATCTGGAAGATCAATCCGAGCACAATAATATCAAATTCAGGGGAGTGCCAGAGGATGTCAGCCCTTCAGCCTTAACACCGTATTTACAATCTCTCCTCAAACTACGTCTCCCTTCTTATTCAACCATGGACTTTACCATCAACAGAGCGCATTGACCCTTGCCATCTCCCAGAAACAACACAGAGGGATACCCTGGCACAGATATACTTTTATCACGTAAAAGAAGCTGCCCTAACTGCGGCCAGACAGATGCCTGAATTACCGGCCCCATACGAGAAGGTTAAGCTATATGCAGATCTTTCCCTGGTCACTCTACCCAACGCCAGATGCTAGTCCCAATTATGCTGGCCTATGGGAGCATAAAATAGCGTACAAATGGGGGTCCCAGGTAAAAATCGTGCTCACCCAGAATGGGGAACAATACAGCATCTCTTCAATGGAGGAAGGTCGGGGTCTGCTGGACACCTGGAATATCCCTGTTACAGAACCAACGGTCGTCCACAAGCCTCCACTGCAGCCACTCGAACCAGAATGGTGTATGGTCATGGTTGGGGCTAGGAGGAGAACCAAGCATTGACTCCTAAAAGCTTTTCATTAGTGCCTAGTAGTGGTATGCACGATCTTGGCAACGATCCGAACTTTGGTCCCCCACTGTTTCCTTTCATCCGACACGCAGATGACATTTATGTGCCAGCACCTACCCAGATTCATGCAACTACAGATAAGAATTCTATTCCTTTGGTTTTTTGTTTTCCTTTTCAGGATTTACGGTTATTTTATTCTGTTATATTGGGTAGTTTATGTCTCAGAAGGGATGCATCCTTGTGTGTTCACGCAGGTAGCTCCTCCGCAAGTCAATGTTTATTCTAGGCATCATCATAGGTGTTCACCATGGTGCTTATGTTTGTATCCCTTAATGCTAAGGGCTTTAACAGTCCCCAGAAACGTTCATATGTTTGAAAAGAGGCATTACCGTTACATGCGGATGTGCTGTGGGTCCAGGAATCCCATATCATCCTTCGGGATGCCCACAGAATAAAACACCACCTTTTCCTACACATTATTCAATCCCACTATCACAAAAAACAAAGAGAGGTCATAATTGCTTTTAAATCCTTAGTTGTCTTTCAGCCTATCACCACGGTGGTAGACCCTAATGGTAGATTTATCATTCAAATTTGTATAATAAACAACATTAACTACACTATAGTGGTGGTGTATGCCACTGTGTGCTTTCTCAACAGACTTTTAGCCAAAGTAGCTAAAATAAAACAAGGTCATACTATATTCTGTGGTGACTTTAACATTGTCCCAGATGCAATAGTGGATTCCATGGCATACTCCAGATCTAACTATGCATCTTTAAGTCCTTTACTAACCAGGGAAGAGTTATATAACATATGGAGAATACATCATGTTCTTGAATGTGATTTCACATTTTTAGTCCTGATAGACTATCTAACATATAGCTCAAATCCTTCCTCATGTGCTTTCTTCCTCACCTGATGTTGATGTATTCCCAGGCATTTAGAGATGGCTCATTCCCACAAGAGATGTTGACAGCCACTATAGTCACCCTGCCAAAACCAGGCAGGGTAACTAAAACCCAAAATTTCAGATCCATCTCTCTGTTAAATACAGATCAAGATTTATGCTAAAGCCCTTGCGAACAGACTTTCCAATATACTTCCAACTATAGTGGGGATAGATCGAGTAGGCTTCATTAAGGGCAGACAGCTCACAGATAACACCAGGCGGGTTTTAAACATTCTAGATTTTATTAACTGTAAAGGTAGTCCAGCCTTTATGGTCACATTAGATGCCGAGAAGGCGTTTGACCTCCTGAACTGGTCCTTCTCCTTCTTGGTACTAAAACCTTTTCGGTTTTGGGGACACTTTATTAAAAGCCATAAGGGCCCTATATTCAGGTCCCTCAGCGAGGGTATTTGTTAATGGTGCAATCTCAACTGCTTTCCCCATCTCCCACGGAACACACCAGGGATGTCCATTATCCCCTTTAATTTTTGTCCTGGCTATTGAACCCCTGGCCCAAGCTATCAGGCAACACCCTGATTTTTCTGGCATTACAATAGGTAACAGACAACACCAAATTCCACGCAGATGATATCCTCCTGACTTTGTCTTCCCTGCAATCCTCACTTACTAAAGCCCTAGATCTTATTGCTAATTTCGGCCGCATTTCGTATCATAAAGTAAACGAGAGCAAATCGCAACTCCTTCCACTCAACATCCAGCTCTCACCAATTCCAACATTAAGATTACAATTCCCACTGGACTGGCAGTTAACCCATATCAAATATTTATGTATTAACATTACTTCATCTATCTTTCAACTATACCAATTAAACTACCACCCGCTTTTAGATGTCATTAAACAGGATATTTCCTCATATGGTAAATATCTCAGCGACCTTCCAAAATGATGAAGTTACCTAAGTTACTGTTCATATTTCGCACTGTCCCGATAAAAGTCCCGTCTCACTTTTTTATCAAAGCACAATGTATGCTCAATTCTTTTGTTTGGGCAGGACCTTCACATTATTGTCACAAGCACAACGTTGAGGAGGACTAGGGCTACCTAACCTAGCTGATTACTATCTAGCGACTCAAACTAATCTCCTTCTGGGGTGGTGGATCAGGGATATCATATTGAGTCCTCTTCCACCTCCTCAAACCATCTGCTGGTATTTCTTAGTAACTGCAACAGTCACTCCCCAATGAAACTTCCGCCACTACCTTACTTCACAGATGTGTCTTTATATCACTGGCACCTTTCACCAAAAATGTGACATGGGACTCTTTTGATACCATTTTTGTCCCCATTGCAGCTTCTAGAGCTGAGGCTCCCGCATACTGACTTTTCCTTGTGGCGACTATGCGGCCTTTAGTGGATTGTCCAGTTATTTACAGAGGGTCACTTTAAATCATTTACTAATCTCCAACTGTTGTGTCACTTACCCGTGGTGACTTCTTTAAATACCTGCAAATTCGCCATTTGGTTTAGTCACAAATCCCATATAGCATTACTGCCAACAAGCAAATAATAGAACTACGGCGATCCCCTAGGTCATCTACTACTGCCTTAGGCATTAGACCACTATATATGTGTGTTGGGAGCTAAATAAACCTTCCATAAATCTACCCCCTTCTTAGCATGGGACAAGGAATTAAATACTACAATACCAGCTGTCAACTGGACCCCTGCACTAAGAGTTATCTCCAATAAATTTTTCAGCATATCTCTATTTGAAGTGGCAATTAAGACCTGCCTGCGTTGGTACCTTACCCCTAACAGGCTAAGCAAGATTTATCCTGGGATCTCCCATTTTTGCTGGCACCATTGTGGTGAGAGGGGAACATTATTGCACACTCTATGGCTGTGTCCTAAATTATTAGATTATTAGAAATGTCGAAGGACATTTTTGATTTGGCCTCCAGATTCTGTGGCATAACTCTTGAACCATCCCCATACTGCGTTCTTCTTCATGGATATGCACTCCATACCTGCCACCTATAGGATCCCCATAGCCCACCTCTTTATATTCACTAAGTTGACCATCATGTATGAAAAAATGTTGGCCTATAAGGATCACAGATATCATAGGTTTCTCCACCATTGGAAAGCTTGGATGTCTTTTATGCCTATTACACCTTAGGTACCTGTAATTTTTGGACCCTGAGTCCTTCTGAGACTTTTTGTTTATTGTTTGGGATTTTCCCTTTGTTTTACTATTTTGTTTCTTGTATATCTTTCATACAGCCTTGCCTTGGTCTAACGCCAACTACCGAAACCATTTATAATAATTGTGCTTATTAGACATCTAATTGATGTGCTGTATTGTTTTTACTGAAATATTCAAAAACGTAGGTTAAGTATATGTGCATTCATTCACTACACTCCTAGGAAATAGAATGGAGCACATTCACTAAAGTGAAACAGTTTTCTGCAATACAAAAATCACAAATATTGATGCAGGCAGAATTTTGTGTAAACACTGTGACTTTTTTGCCACTCACAGCACTTTTAAAAAAGTGGGCAGGGCTTCGTAGAAGATGCTAGGGAGGCTCGTCCCCATCCCCGCCTGCCATTGTTGGCTCCCCCTTCCCCATCAACAACGGATGTTTTCATCTGCGCATGGGGAGAAGCAGCAGCGGTGGTGCGAGGACAAGGAGTAGTGCAGGGAGTGAAGACTGGCATATACAGTGCCTTGCGAAAGTATTTGGCCCCCTGGAACTTTTCAACCTTTTGCCACATTTCAAGCTTCAAACAAAAAGATATAACATTTAAAATTTTTGGTCAAGAATCAACAACAAGTGGGTCACAATTGTGAAGTGGAACGAAATTTATTGGATCATTTAAACTTTTTTTGTAATAATAAAACTGAAAAGTGGGACGTGCAAAATTATTCGGCCCCCTTGCATTAATACTTTTTTGCGCCACCTTTTGCTGCGATTACAGCTGCAAGTCACTTGGGGTATGTATCAGTTTTGCACATCTAGAGACTGAAATTCTTGTCCTTTCTTCCTTGCAAAACAGCTCAACCTCTTTGAGGTTGGATGGAGAGCGTTTGTGAACAGCAGTTTTCAGCTCTTTCCACATATTCTCAATTGGATTCAGGTCTGGACTTTGACTTGGCGATTCTAAGACCTGGATACGTTTATTTTTTAACCATTCCATTGTAGATTTTGCTTTATGTTTGGGATCATTGTCTTGTTGGAAGATAAATCTCCGTCCTAGTCTCAGGTCTTTTGCAGACTCCAACAGGTTTTCATCCAGAATGGTCCTGTATTTGGCTCCATCCATCTTCCCATCAATTTTAACCATCTTCCCTGTCCCTGCTGATGAAAAGCAGGCCCAAACCATGATGCTGCCACCACCATGTTTGACAGTGGGGATGGTGTGTTCAGGGTGATGAGCTGTGTTGCTTTTACGCCAAACATATCGTTTTGCATTGTTTCCAAAAAGTTCGATTTTGGTTTCATCTGACCAGAGCACTTTCTTCCACATGTTTGGTGTGTCTCCCAGGTGGCTTGTGGCAACTGTAAACAAGACTTTTTATGGATATCTTTGAGAAATGGCTTTCTTCTTGCCACTCTTCCATAAAGGCCAGATTTGTGAAGTGCTCGGCTGATTGTTTTCCTATGGACAGACTCTTCCACCTCAGCTGTAGATCTCTGCAGTTCATCCAGAACTGCAGAGATCTACATCTTCTCCTTGTTTGAGATTAAAGTTTAAGGGACGGTCGGGTCTTGGTAGATTTGCAGTGGTCTGATACTCCTTCCATTTCAATATGATCGCTTGCTCAATGCTCCTTGGGATGTTTAAAGCTTGGGAAATCTTTTGGTATCCAAATCTGGCTTTAAACTTCTCCACAACAGTATCACGGACCTGCCTGGTGTGTTCCTTGGTCTTCATGATGCAGAACCCTGAGACTATCACAGAGCAGGTCCATTTATATGGAGACTTGATTACACACAGGTGGATTCTATTTATCTTCATCAGTCATTTAGGACAACATTGGATCATTCAGAGATCCTCAATGAACTTCTGGAGTGAGTTTTCAGAACTGAAAGTAAATGGGCTGAATAATTTTGCACGCCCCACTTTTCAGTTTTATTATTACAAAAAAAGTTTAAATGATCCAATAAATTTTGTTCCACTTCACAATTGTGACCCACTTGTTGTTGATTCTTGACCAAAAATTTAAAATGTTATATCTTTTTGTTTGAAGCCTGAAATGTGGCAAAAGGTTGAAAAGTTCCAGGGGGCCGAATACTTTCGCAAGGCACTGTAAGAAATGCCTCAATATGAATAAAGAAAACAATGCCAATAATTGTTTGGATGTTTACATATTTATTATTATTTATTTATTATCAATATTATTATAATTATTACAAAACAAAATCATACACTTCTATAAAGAATTACTATAAAGTCAATAGTAAATACTTGAATACTTTGCTTTAAAAAAAAGATTACCAAAGTAAAACATCTCAAAAACTGTCAATCCGTGTGCTGGGCTCTGACTCTTTGGTTAGAAAAATTTGAAACAAATAAAATCTTTAAAATGTTGTTTTACCAACAGTAAAATTTACTAATATTTCTTCCTACTAATAATGAAATCAGTGAAATTAACAACAGACCTGGACAGTTAACTGAACATTGTCTTCACCAATAGTTTAAGCTTGATCCTGCTTTTTACCCTATGTATTTTTAAATGCTATTATTTCTAACATTTTTAGACTATAGAAATTACTGCAGTTAAATTATTATATATAAGTATTCTTTTTCTTTTCTTTTTTAAATAAAATTCACATTCAAGAAATTTCACAGTAAGTCACATTTGATCACATTATTGCTTTTACCCCAAGGCGGAAGTACCTGAAGCTGTGCAATGTGGCTGATCAGGAAACAGATATGTGGTGGTGTAAGTAGTGATTTGGCTATGGACATGAGAACTGGCAGCAGATAAGCAGTCCTTATAACTCAAACTTCTTTGGACAGTAAGATATGCCAGTGACCAGGGCCGTAGCTATAAGGGGTGCAGAGGTGGCAGTCCAGGCCCAGGAGCCTCAGGGGGCCCAAAGACCTTTATGCCACATAGGAAGACACCAGAATAATAGAAAGTGCATGCTGGTCAAGTTACACCTCTGGCTGGAGGGAAGAGATTAGGTCAAGAATTTGGCATGAGGGAGGGGGGGGGGGGGCGTTTCAATTTTTGCCTCAGGCAGCATGAAGGCAATGTGCTTCCCTGCCCCTGACCACAAAGCTCTGAGGGAAGAGGGCCCAGGCTGAATTGCATCAGGGTTGGACACTCTCATGTAGACCTGAAAATTCCCATCTTAAAATGACCATTTAATATTCAATAGTTAGGAATGTTAAATAGTGATCTACTATAGTTAAGAATGTACAATGTGTTTGTAGACTGTGGAGGATTGACTTTTAAAGAGTTGTCTGGCAATTTATTTACTTTTTAATAAAAGACTCTGTGTAAGATAATAAAACAAGAGCTACTCCCCTTACCGATACCCTGCCATTCTGACACTTCTTGGTCCCCCACCCATCTCCTTACATATAGAAAAAGACTGCTCAGCTGATCACTGTCAGCATCAGCCAGTGGTTGACTGAACGGTCATTTCCTGTGTTGAGGGGGACCAGGAAGTAGAGAACAGTGGGAGAGAAGTGGCGGTGAATTGGTAGGAGAAGCATCACTTAATTATGCTACACCATGCAGAGCCTATGTTTTTAATTGTAATTTTTTTTATTATTCACAAGCCAGGAAACCCTTCATTCCAGCCACCAACGACCAGACAAGATAAGATCTAGAAATCTGAATACTGAACACAGAAGGTCCTAGTGGTCACATGTTAGCTATGTTTCACATAAAAAGAATCACAGCATTCACTGATTGAAAAGCCAGCAGGTCTTCATGTAGGTGCTACTGTAGGGATACAAAGAAAGACAAACACATGGGGGAGATTTATCAAAACTGGAGGAAAGGAAAACTTAGTTACCCATAATAACCAATCAGATTCCATCTTTCATTTTTCACAGCTTCTTTGAAAAATAAAAGTTAGAATATGATTGGTTGCTATGGGCAACTAAGCCAGTTTTCCTTTGCACAAGTTTTGATAAATCTCCCTCATGGTGTCTTGTCCATCGATGACCATTCTAAGGGTTCCTTCACACATACGGTGTTGTTCCTGGCATTTTTTGGGCCAAAAAACACCTGATATAATCAACATTTTTGTAGGGTTTTTGCATATAGAGTGTGTTTTAGTAACTGTTGTTTTTAACCCCTTCTTGACTAAATGATTTTCTTTTTCTTTCTGCCTTCTTAGAGCCATAGCTCCATTTTTCCATTCACATACACATATGAGGGCTTGTTTTTTTGTGGGGCAATATTAAATGGCACCATTTAATATTCTATACAATATAGTGGGAAGCTGGAAAACTTGGAACTTTGCATAAAAATATTTTTTTCTTTGCATTACCATAGCTTTATATTTACATCCACAGACCTGTGTGAGGGCTCATATTTTTGTAGGAGGATCTGTATTTTCCATTGATATTATTTTGGGATGTGTATGACTTTTTGATCACTTTATATTCCATTTTTTTTAGGTGAAGCAACAAACAAGGCAAATCAGCCATTTTGTTTTTTCTCCGGTATAACATTCACCGTATGAGATAAATACTTTTAGGTTTTAATAGTATGGGCCTTTTATGATGTGGCAATACCAATGATTTTAATTTTTATATCTTTATTTTATTCTATACACTTTTCTCTAGGGGACTGCAGTGATTTAGCATTGCAGCCTATTGAAAAATTATTGTGCTCCTATCAAGCTTTGTGAAACTTCGCTATGACAGGCCTCTAAACGCGGATGATCTGATTGGTCCCTGGAAGCGCAGAACTCCTGTGAATAAGATGTCGGGTTTGCAATTGACCATGATATCTGAAGCATTAAAAGTCCATGATTGGTGTTCTCACCGATCATGGATTCTGCCACCATGTGTCTGCTATGCAAAAACACCATTAAAAATGTCAAGAATCATTGCATGTTTTTTTTTGGAGCTACAAAAGCCATTGAAAGAAAAAAAAATTCATATAGTCATTCACATAAAAAACATACACAAAAAAGCCTGTTTGTCCTGCATTTAATATTTCCCATAGACCTCCGTACAACATCTGGAACTGGAATTTTTAAGTAAAAGAAGCAAAAAATGCTAGCAGCAAAAACCACAAAACCCCTGAAGAATGCCAGAAAAAACATTATGCGACCCCAGCCTATGGAGCAGACATTATCAAGCAAGTACCAACTAGTGGGAATCCCTACTGAATTCCATGGGGCATGTTTATTAAGACCGGCGTTTTAGACTAACTAACCATTGTGCCACCATCTGGTCCTAATTTAGGCGTATTTCAGCTTAGTAAATGACCCCCCATATGTTTGTTTCTTGCTGTATACCTGCCTTAGAACCTAAAAGGACCTTCTGAGTTGCAATGTGTGATTGAGCTATGCAATGGATTTTTAAAAGAGACTTTCTAACATCTTGATTACCATCGTATCTGAGCTGGAGGCAGCAAGTGTACCAGTCTCATGGTGTGGTGCCAGTGTTATCACTTTGTAAGGGATTTTGATTGCTCTTGTAATATATCAGACTAATTATCACAATTTCAAGATGGGGTCAAGGACTACTGTCCTGCAATTATGGCAAATGTCTTTTTACAGTATGCTTACAGTATAATCATAAAATATTTCATATGACTATTTGGTAACTGTAGTCCATCATGTCATGCTGTGTCTGTCTCTCTAGTTTTCCTTTTAAAGAGCAAGCAGTTTTATATCTTGTAATGTCTTACAAAGATTGCTCTAAATGAGCAGCGCTGGGTATTGCAGCTGTATTACAACACATGCCGCTCATGTTGTTTATTTTTGTAACCCGTTCAGAGGGTCACCACGTACAAATTGGCCCCAATGGGGCACTAAATATCATCCTGATGGAATTGATGTTGTTACTAAGTAACCCTCCTAAGAAAGTACAAACATATACTTACATTACCAATCTCTTTTTATAGAAAATAATCTAGCCACAGTGTTAACATCCAGGGTATGATGGATTCAAAGAAACCAAAGCTGTTCCGTTGTTCGTAGTCTCATAGTTTGAGTCTTTTATTTTTTACATCTTCATATATAGTCTGGGTCATGGGGACGTATTTCTTTTCTCTCTCGTCCAGAAAGTAAAGGGGGTCGGGAATGTTAGCCGGATCGAACCCTTCTTTGACAAGGTCCACTTTGCGCTGTTTAAAGGTTCCTGTGACCTCTAGTTCTTTCTAATAAAGAACAAAAATATATGATGAGAACATAGCCACCCCATGATGAAGAAGACATGCTGTATATTTCTTATGAAGTAGCCTCCAAGATGTAGTGCTTTTTAATACACCATGGCTGGTCTGACATTGGATGATGGCCTTTGGTACCGTCTGTTGATTCCCCCATATAACAACCATATAGTGTCCATTTATAAGCTCCATATACTACGGTGGTATGGGTTTACAAATCAAACTTCTCTACGTTGCCTAAATAACAATCCTATATAATTCTGCCGTCATCATACACACAAAAATAATACACTGTAGCAGCGCCATACAGTGGAAATACCACAATACAGTGATACAGTATATAGTGACCAAAAAAAAGTTTCATCTAATAAAATAATCGAGTAACAGTCCCATACAATGGATTAATGTTCCTATTCAGTCAGAAGCACATATGTATGACTGCCTCACTGCCCTTAATGTAGTCTTCCAGGCTATTCTTAGGTTCAGCGTGTTATGTGATGCTTTATATTGTTTATACTTAGGAACTCATTAATACAAACAAGTATGAAATCATCACAAATTAGTCATCTGTTAGACACCGTACCTGAATACGAATGAATCGCGGTCTTGCATAATTCGGGAGGAAGTCTCGGACATGAGCGTATAACTTTCTACCATCAAAAGTCTCATACTCTCTCAATTTAAGAGTGGCCATTCCTATTCTGCCTTCATGATCTGTTAAAGAAAGCAAATCAGTCAGATGACAACTAGATATAAACTACTGACCAGTATATAGTTTTTCAATATGAGACTTGTAGTGATTTGTTTTCCTTGAAGATGTTTTGGTGTGAATTAGAATCGCTTGTAAAAAAAAAAAATTCTCCAGCATTAACCCTTTCGCGCCCGGAGCTTTTTTCGGTTCTGCATTTTCGTTTTGCGCTCCCTGCCTTCAATAACTCTTTTATTTTTCTGTTCACATAGCTGTATGAGGGCTTGTTTTTTGCGGGACAAGTTGTACTTTCCAACGCCACCATTTAATATTGCATACGGTGTAGTGGGAAGCGGGAAAAAAATTCCAAACCGGGTGAAATTGCAAAGAAAACGCTATTCCGCTACAGTTCTACGGGTTTCTTATTTACAGCGTTCGATGTGCATTAAAACTGATCCGTTACTTTCATTCTACTGGTCAGTACAAATCCGGCAACACCTAATATGTATAGTTTTTCCTGCGTTTTCATAGTGATAAAATAATTAGAAAGTTGCCCTTTTTTTTTTCCTTGTCAAATCTTGACCCCTATAACTTTTTGGTATTTGTGTACAGAGCTGTATGGGGGCTCATTTTTTGCGGGACGATCTGAAGTTTTTATTGATACCATTCTGGGGTGTGTATGACTTTTTGATCACTTTTTATTAAATTTTTTTTAGAAAAAAAAAGTGACAAAAAACGGCAAATCGCCATTTGGACGCTTTTTTCCGCCACACAATTCGCCGTATTGGAATTTTTTTTATATTTTAAAAGTACGGGCGTTTTCGGTCACGGTGATACCCATGATGTCTATATTTATTGTTATTTAGGTATTTATTTTTTACTTATACGGAAAGGGGGGTGATTTGAACTTTTACATCTTTTTTATTTTTTATATATTTTTTAACATTTTTTTAATTTTTTTTTTTTACTATTAGAAAGCTCAAATATGGGCTTATATATTGTGGCTTTTTTTTTTCTTTATGAGCAATTATGGATTTTATAGACTCAGAAATCCATGAATTGCTCATTTCTTATCCTGGCCTGCCATCTAGTGGCCAGAATAAGAATTGCACTTTGAAAACTGTAATCCTCACCAGCGAGGATTACAGTTTTCATATGGTGTACAGACACCCCGATTGGCCACACGGGGTGTCTGTACACCACCCGGAAGCGAATGCTTCCGGGTTGAAACGCAACTAGATGCCGTGATGACGTGTGATCACGGCATCTAATCAACGAGGAAGACGCCGCCGATGGCGGTAAGTAGCGGCAAGTCTCTGCTGTTAGAAACAGCAGAGACTTGCCGGCCATGACGCCCGCCGCACCCGCGAGCGGGCGCCATGTGCCCGCATCGCCCCAGCGCCGTACATGTACGGCGCTGGGCGCGAAGGGGTTAAAGAGGTTGTCTCACTTCAGCAAATACATTTCCTATGTAGCAGAAGTTAATACAAGGCACTTACTAATGTATTGTTATTGTCCATATTGCTTCCTTTTCTGGCTGGATTCATTTTTCCATCACATACACTATTCTTATTTCCATGGTTATGACCATGGTTACCATTGGTACACTTTGCAAATTCATTTTGTTTGAGTTTTTTTGAATGTGCCCATACTCTATAATGGTACACCAAGGTAGACCACACTTCATAAATGTGATCACCAAGTATTTTCTCCCTCCATTTACACCATGAAAAATTTCTATGTTTTAAAATATCCAAGGCCATTTAGACTTTTAGCAAAATGTCTTCTGCTTTACTATTAGTTGAATTATATGACCATATGGACATTTTAGCATGAAGTAAAGTATTTTGAGGGAATGTCTGACCTCTAGTGGATAAGTACATCACATACAAGTGGAGGAAAAGCACATAGAGTACATAGACACAGGTATGCTGTGAAGAGACGCAAACATTATATCCAACTGTGCTTGTTAAACAGGTCATTCGAAAACCAAAAGCATTGGGAAGGTTTTGTGCTATATTTTGAACAAAAAAATGAAGACCCTTTTTTCTATTCTTGGACAACCCCTCTGATTTTAGAAGAACACCTTAGTGTTTTTTTTTTTAATTCAGAACCAGAAGGAAATAGCATCAAAAACTGCAGTGAAGCTTTTTTTTTTTAAACCACCCACCCTAAGGGCCCTTGCACACAACCGTATGCGCTCCGAGACATACGGTCTGTGAGCAGGCCATATGTCCCGGAGTGGCATAGATCGTGGGCACGGGAGCGCACAGCATCATAGATTACTATGATGCTGTGCACGTCGGGCCGCCCGCGGGACTATTGTCCCGCACTCATAAGATCATATGAGTGGAGGACAATAGTCCCGCGGTCGGCCCGACGTGCACAGCATCATAGAAATCTATGATTCTGTGTGCTCCTGTGCCCACGATCTATGCCGCTCCGGGACATATGGCCTGCTCACGGACCCTATGTCTTGGACCGCATGCGGTCGTGTGCAAGGGCCCTAAGGCTGGGTGAGGTGGGTGGGGTTTCTGCCACGTGCTGCAGCCGAGGTGTATAAACCCAGCACCCCACAATTTCCGCTGATCCCACTGTCAAAATCACTATTCTTGTCTGCAAAATGAAGAATAGGATGTTTTTTTGCAGGATGGACATGCGGAGATCATTCAGTGTGCTGTCTGAATTTTTTGCGCTCCCATTGAAATGAATGGGTCCACATCCATTCATCAATCAAAATGCTTATTGGATGCTGAAAAAATATAGTTGTGTGCATGAGGCCCAAAATTGCCTTAATATTAGGTTGTACCCTTAAGGCCCCTTTATGACTGTCTGCATGTAAATGCACAGGTCTCCTTCACTGACGAGCAGACGATTGCCGGGAAGGAATGCTTTTTTCCTGCCAATCACCTGCTTCTCAGTGAAAGAGAATGCAGCATTTACATACAGTGATCTCCTCCACAGTATGGGGAGGAGTGATCGCTAGTGCTATTGCTCGTCCACATACTGAATCACTGTTTGCCGGCAGTGGAGGCTGTTTAGACATCACAAACTGCTGGAAACGATGATTTAAATGACTGCACAAACGATCTTATTACCTGAAGAACGAGCGTTTCACTGGTTCATCAGGTAATCAACGACGCCTTTAAACCGGCAGATCATCGCTCATGAGCGTTCCTACAGACACTTGTTAGAGATCAGTGGTGTACATAGTGAAGTAAGGGCCCCATAGCAAGAATCAAACCAAGCCCCCACACAGGACAGAAGGGTTTCTGCCTAAACCCTTTTCATTGACCCATTTTTCCACTGCCTCATTTGCTGAAAGTTGTTCATTTAGACGGTAGAGTCCTGACCAAGTTTTCACCTCCAGTAGAAGAGGAGATAATCCCAACTAAAGCCTTATTCACACGTCCGTGCTCAAATCCGTGAGCAGGTGGTCAGTGAGGCATCCGTAAAGTTGTCCGTGAAGGATCCGTGTTGGGTCCGTGTTTTGCCATCCGTGTTGCATCCGTGTCTCACTGACACTGAACAGCTGAAAAATCATTTTCAAAGCATCTCTTCTTAATGATCCGTGAAACACGGATGCAACACGGATGACATCCGTGAGGGATCCGTGGTTTTCACAGACTTATTGACTATAATGGGCGTGAGGGATCCGGGAACACGGATCAAGATAGGACATGCATCCGTGCTAAAAACACTGACCCACGGACCGTGATGAAACACTGATGTCTGAATACTCACATTAAAATGAATGGGGACGTGTGCTGTCCGTGGAGAATATGTACAGCACACGTCCGTGAAACACTGACGTGTGAATGAGGCTTAAGACTGGGCCCCCTCTTGCCCTGGGCCCCATAGCAGTTGCATGGTCTGCCACTATGGTAGTTACACCCCTGTTAAAGATTATCTTCCTGATGGTCTCACTTACTTTCAGCTGTTTAGTGTGTGTAGACAGTTGGGTGTTTTTTACATAGTAATATTCAGTAGATGCAATGCCATGCATACATAGTACAGATAGATTCCTTAACTTTGTAGCTTTAATAAATATTTGTACCTTGCCTCATTACAAATTATGCTACAAGATGTAACAAATAAGCACTTGTCACAGGATTCTTTTCTTTAGATTTGGAAGAAACCCTTTTCATATGTCCCATTCATAATATACTGATCAATACAAGTCACTGGAACCGAGCATCATACGCAGGTGGAATCAGATTTCTAAGAAACAGTCTACATGCAGCACCATTTACTTACAGCATATAAGCTGCTCTCTCTACACAGAGTTTCCACATCCCCAGGAGAAAATAGAGAAATTCACATCACATTCTAGCTGCTATACCGATAAACAGTATAGACGAGGGTGTGATCTATTTATTATGTGTTTGCACTGTTCACTGGCATGGGAAATATATCCCCTGGTAATTTTATGATTATCTTAAGCTCTGAGCAAAGAAAAGAGATTACCGTAGAGTAACGCTGGCACTAGTACTGCTGTGTAATTGCAGTCATAATGACAAGCTCAATTCTCAGGACAGGTGAAATATAATGCTATACATTAGTATTGTGTAATCACATAGATTTTTAATACTTCGCGTAGCCTCAAGTTTTCAACAGAAGAGAAGATTTAGATAGATTAGACACAGTCACGACAAATACAAAGTACACCCAATTTGAATTCTGGACGTAATAAAATAACATCTGGTTGGTACAAGGTCAGCAAAAGGTCAAAAAGGTTTTCAAAAGTTTAGATTGGTGTGGTCTGGAGTGCTGTGTTGTTGCACATCCGAGGTTGTAGTTATCCATTTTAAGACCTTCTAAGGACCAGGGTGTAAAGTAGAAGTGGCTTAGTTGCCCATAGCAACCAATCTGATTCCTCCTTTCATTTTGAACAGCTCCTTTGGAAAATGAAAGGTGGAATCTGATTGGTTGCTATGGGCAACTAAGCCAGTTCTAGTTTACACCAGTTTGATAAATGACCTTCCCCCCACCCCCAGATGTTTTTTTTATTATGATGTCCTGATAATACCAAAAAAATTCAAAGAGGGTATACTTCATTTTTCTTATGACTGTATGTTTGATAGATAAATTAGTCCAGGGATCAGCAACCTTTGGCACTCCAGCTGCAGTGAAACTACAACTCACAGCTTGCACACTTGCTTGGCTGTTCTTGTAACTCCCATAGAAGTGAATAAAGCATTGTGGGAGTTGTAGTTTCAGCACAGCTGGAGTGACAGAAGTTGATGATCCCTGGATTAGTCTATGCAGTTGTATGTATAGGTACTGCCAAACAACTGAGGTTAGAGTCGGGGTTGTGCAAGGGTTTTATGTTAATGACCAATCCTCAAGATAGATCATCAATATCTGATTGGTGGGGATCCAACATTACACTACGTTATCTCTTGCAGCAGCAGCGGCATAGTGTAATTACAAGTAATCGTTCCATTCAAGTGAATGAAGTGAGTACTTGTAATTACACTTGCTTCCCAGACAAAAGGGGCAATGTAATGAACAGGAAGCAGCACTCACATGGTGAGCTCGCAAGAGTGCCGGGTGTCAGACCCTACCGATCTGATATTGTTGACCAATTCTGAAGATAGGTCATCTATATAAAACCACAGCCCCTTTAAATTCCTAACATGGCTGCATCTACAAACATGCTTCTTACTTGGGACAGGTACTCCATACACATTCACTTCTTCAATGAAAGTTACAAGACCTAAAATATCAGCGACCTCTGTAGTAGCAACATTTTCTCCTTTCCACCTGAAAAAAAAGATATGAAGTTTTTGAGCAATCTTGTTGCTGCATGCAGTTAGACTAAAATTAGACTTTAAGGCTGCTCAGGGCTTTAGACAAAGTGTGGCCCCGGACTAATTTAAAAATGGGACACCAAATGCTGAACTGTAGTACTAACAGTACAGTTACATTCTGTAAATTTAGAAAGCGTTGGGCAGAGAGTTACAGCTCTGATCTCTTGAACTTCCAGCCGCGTTACTAGGTTCAGGTGCACAAGCCGAAAGGTTTATGTTGAACGAGTTGTTCCACTAAGACAACATATTCCCTACATAAGAATTGGGGCCGCCAGTTTGAATGGTGCGGCAGTCATGAATGTGTACTGCTGTTCCATTCAGGAATATAGTGCTTCTGGAGGTAGCCAAGTGCTTGTACTCTATCTCCAGCAGTCCCATAGAGTTAAAGCATAGAAAACCTCTATTCTCGATATAATAAGGCTATAGCTTTTTATTAAAGGTTAGATGAGGGAGAAAAAAATCTAGAAGTCTCTTCTGGGATATGAGCCTGGGACATCTACATGCAAGGCTAAATACTACCTCCAGGATAAAGCCTTATCATATTGAGTACAGCGGTTTTCTATACTTAAAAAGCTAACACATTAGCTAAAGCTAACAATTACTGGTGTCTTTAAGTCATACATTGTGTCTGTGAATTAACCAGTAATATGTATTAGTATTCTAAGTATAGAACACTATATTGAACATGGTAAGGCTATAGTAAGTAGTATATATTAAATGTACATGCTAGGACACAAGTCTGCCCTCAGCATGCTAATGTCTAGCTTTGTCAATCAAGGGGAGGGGCAGTGTGCAGAGCACATGGGTCTTATAAAAGCAGTGCTCCAAGGATTCAGTCCTGCCCCTGGTGGTCCAATGTGCTTATTTGGATATTAATAAAAATATCTCTGCAGCTGTTCAACATACAGGCAAAATTATCAATTTAATAAGCATGATCAACTCTATCAGGCAGTATGCTGACAGAGGGCTTTTAACAGTGTATAGGCATTTAGTCAATAGCTGGTCAACAGACCAAAAACACACAAAACAGAAAAATGGCCATAAGAAATAAAATTAAAAGTGTCACAACTGTATGATTAATACATTACAGGACAGAAGTTTTATTTATTTAAATACAAAGAGAACGCCACCGAATAACAGTTTTAGCTATTAACCACCAGCATAGCATTTGATTATGCTCCATAGCAAAATCTGGAATGGAGCCCAACTCCACTAAGACTATCTTAACTGAATGGGAATTCCGAACTAGAAAAGCTTATAATTATTTTACTCTCCAATATGTGACATGTCACCTTTTATTTCACAGGCATAATGCACACAGTGATGATGCAATATACAGATAATGCACACACCAATGTCAAAGTACAGAAATAATCTTCTCTGTAAAGCTGCAGTTTATGAACCATGCAAAAAGTCATGTAACAGTAGTGGGTTAATACACACAGTCGTGTCCAGTACAGAAAGCACAAAGTGATATCCGGCACAGAAATAATGCAAGTGATGATGCCACATTACAGGTATAATATGCACTGTGACATCACATAATGTAAGAAATAATGCAATAATGCAAAAAGTACTACCAAAGTATATGGATAATGGGTGGGAAGAGAACACAGTACACTGATAATGTCCTTTCCTTGGCCTAATGATCTTATTTTACTTCTCTATGTTTCTTTGTCATCATCCATGGTCATCAAATAGTAGCCACTGCACTCCTCTATTGCCAGGATGTCAGAGTATTTGAGACCAATTCCAGGTAAAATCTCTGCTTGTTTGTTGCAGTTAGGCTACTTTCACACTAGCGTTTTGGAATTCCGGTATTGAGCTCCGTCATAGGGGCTCAATACCGGAAAAAAACGCATCAGTATTGTCCCCATTCATTGTCAATGGGGACAAAACTGAACTGAAGACAACGGAATGCTCCTGAAAGCATTCCCTTCAGTCTTCAGACCGGAGAGCAAGCCGCAACATGTTGCGGTTTGCTCTCTGTACTAGTTATCCGCACCTAAACTGTCACGCTCGGGTGTGGGGGGAAAAGCCACACCGAGCGTATGAGGGATGGGAACAGACAAAACCAGGGAACTGGTCACCTCCTGCAGGGGACCCTAAGACCAGGCCCTAGCTGGCTACCAGTATGAACTAACCCGGGTGGTAGGAAAGCTCATACACAGGAACCTAATCTGAATAAACCCTAGAACACCCTGCAGTCTAATGACACAAGAGAGTAACCTGTTCCTCCAAGCGTAAGGAGGAACAGGAGACTCAAACAGGAATAACAAAAGGAAGGGAAAACACTTAACTTTAAGTAGAACTCAGCAACAGGATCTCAGCCGAGATCCACACCACTCTCAACCAGGTATGTAGCAGATATAAACCGCAAGGGATACTGGGAGAGGAAGAGGTAAGTAGGAGACAGCTAATTGCCCAGCGGCAACAGCTGAGGGAAAGGGGTGTAGTGAACAGCACCCAAACCACAGGGAATAGCCTGTCAAACCTGTCACTTAGAAAGCCGCGCAGAACGTCTGATTCCAGACGCAAGACCACTCGTGACATAAACGGATCCGGAATGACCCCCAATGCAAGTCAATGGGGAAGGATCCATTTGGTGTGGACACACTTGTAAACGGATCCGTCCTCCATTGACTTTCAATAGAGGTTATTCTGGATCCGTTTAAAAGATTCTAAAGATAATACAACCGGATCCGGAATTATGGATCCACAAGGTTGTATTATTCAGTACGGATCCGGCGGGTCCCTTCACCCGCTGGATCCATACTAAGGCTAGTGTGAAAGTAGCCTTAGCATGATTTTCCAGGCTTCAATGGTAATCTGGAATTGAGATCCTGGTTTGAGGTCTACCTGTAGATAGTAATCTTCTCAACACAATTGACCTAAACATGTCTACAATGCACAGTCACATTAGATTATTTTTTTTAAACTTTCAAATTTTTATTTGATTTTTCTCAAATTGCATCAATACAGCAAACAAGATAATGTCATGTAGAGTATTACAATGAGTATTCATCACATTAGATTATTTTACTCACCTGAAAGTGTCTCCTACTCTGTCATGGAAATAGACAAAGTTTTGCTGATCCACCATTAAAATATCCCCAGAGTTAAAATACATGTCTCCTTTCCGGAACACATCCCTCAAGATCTTCTTTTCTGTGTGAGATTTGTCTCCAGCATAGCCTCCAAATGGAGAAAGTTTTGTGATCTTGCTGATAAGAAGTCCAGGCTGACCTAACAGTATACAAAAAGTGTGAGTAAAATTATTCATAGATGTATGTAAGATATACATTAGGGTTCTTGATCTGACCCTGACTCAAAAAGAAACACTTTGGTTTTCTCAAGGTTCTACTTTTAAAGGGGATTTCTGAGATTAGAAAACAACATCTGCTCTTCATTCCGGAAGCAGAACCATTTCTGTCCATGTGCAGTTTGGTTTTGCGGTTTGGCCACATTCACTTGAAGGTAGAATGTTTCTGCATTGTAATGTTTCTCATTTTTTAAATCTTGGACAAGTCCTTCCATAAACATTGATCACCAAAGTATTGAACATCTGAGAATCTATCACTTTGTAACTGCTATTACAAACATCCTTTTTACTCTTGCCCCTCTATTTTATGCTGGGGCTCCCTGGTGACCCAGATTTGTGGTATTACTGCAACTCTTGCATGACCTTAATGTTTCCTTATGGTGGAGAAAAGGTATGAGATGAAACAAACGACACACAAGGCATTTTTCTGTGTGAAGTTATCAGCTTGTTGTTAGACTTTAAACCTGGTGATAATGAGGTCAATGATGTTATGTAATGAAAATTATTTGTAGCATGGATGAAAAGTGACCTCTACGGGCATGGTGTCCTCACACATGGAGCAGACGTTCAGAACAAAAGCAAGGGACTGGAGTGGAAGGGTCTTAATTACGTGAGGTTGGCTCAAAAGGAAAGACAGGGGCGGACTGGGAACTTAAAGTGGCTCTGGAAACCTAAAAGTGGCCCCATGTTGTAGGTGAGTCCAAATTGACAGAAAGCACACCTACACAAGTAAGCAGGGACAACATAAATAGGCAGGGCCGCTAATACTGTTGTGCAGAAAAAACAAAACAAAAATGCTTCTACAGAACCAAATACCACAGTGCAGCACAATATACCACCTTTGCTGTGATTCAAGTGTATCACTGTCCTGAAGATGGTCATGCATAAGAATCTGATGCTCCAACTAATTAATGTTGAGAGCATCAGATCATTATATACCTGGCTGGTGGTAATGAGAAGGGCCCAGGCCGCACCCTGGGCATTGGCCTACCAGGAAATTTCCCTGTAGGATAGGTGTGAGAAAGGTCAGTTTATTCACCTGTTTTCTCACTTGCTATATTATTTTTCTGTCAAGTTCACATTGAAATAGCAGACAATGCCATCGCAACTGTTCTGAAACTACAACTCTCAGAATGTTATATTCACTTTTAGGGAAGTTATAAGAATAGCCAAGCAAGTGTGCATGTTGGGTGTTGTAGTTTCACAACAGCTGGACTGCCAAGGGTTGCTAATCCATGAAACAGAGTTGAATATGCTGCACTGAAGAGCAATGCTGTAAATTATTGCCAATAATGACATTGTCCAGCTTGGAGTCCACATATGAGGATTGAAGCACGACATACCTTTCTTTGCTTTGATACAGCGTTCCTTGGCATCTCTCACAGGCTCATCCTTTTCAATGTCATATTTGATTAACTCATAAGGCATTATTTTCTGTTAAAAGAAAGCAGGGTGAGTTTGCATTGAGGTGTTGGAGGAAGTGACAGGAAGTGAACATTTACTAGGTATAAAAAACAAGGACATAATCACATTACAATTGCTTTACCTGATCAATGAAAAAATAAAGTGCAATGTGGAAGCATAGTGCTCAGAGGTTTCCACTGGCCCCATAGACACTGATTGGAGCAGCAGGGCACATGCTCAGCAGCCGTTCCAGTCAAACTTCCTCTAACTGTGCTCTTGCAGATGGTCAAACAATGGTCAAACCACTGATCTAGCATTTATCCACTCCAGTGGATAATTGACAAAATATATTGGATGTAATAACCCTTTAAGGCCCGATTCACATATATCAGTTGTGTTCGGCCAGCTATTTTAGGCCGGGAACCTGACACAACTGATAAATGTGTACTGCACTTCAGTGTACAGATCTGGCATCTATACACTGATGGAGCCGGACAGAAGAACCGAGCATGCATTGTTTTTCTGTCTGGCTATTTGACATCCGGCACCACAACTGATTCACTGAATTTAGGAGAACGATCCCATAGAAAACTATTGGATCAGTTCTGGATCAGTTCTGCCATTTTCTGCTTCATGCTGGAGGGGAACTGAGCGAGATCAGCAGACTTGTGTGAAGGAGGCCTAAGTACAGTTTCCAACATGAAATCTTATAGCAAATGGAAGAGATGTGGGATAAGAAAGACTTATCAGATATTCAATGAGAGAGGAGAGTTATTTGTGTTTGTAATTCTCTCACAAGTTTGAGGTGTTGAAGTGATTAGTAAATGTAAGACAAAGGGGGGCTTTATATAGATTTATATTGAAGAAATAGCTACATACAAGGATTAAAGGACAGGAAAAAAGCAAAATGGGAAGAAGGAATTGGAGAGATCACAGGACCATTTTGTAAAATAAAAGGAATGTTAATTAGAGTTGAGCGAAGAGAGCTTCAGATCCAAGTTCGTTATCATCACTGTGTCGTGGGACATTGATGAATAACTTCATTTTGATTTTTCAACATGTAAACCATTTAAAACCTCGACGTTCCGAAGTCCGCTTCGGTAATGAGGTACCAGTCGGTACTGAAGCCGACTTCGGATACCTGTTTTAAAATGGTTTTCAAGTTTAATAATCTAATGCCAAAGTTATTCACCAAAGTGTCACGAGACTTCGGTGATAACTCATTTAGCCTCGCCGGAGGCTGTATGGAGATGGATCTCTGTAAAGCATTAAAACGAAATTTTTAGCGAAACGCCTTTGGATCTAGGGACTGAAGCTAGCTTCATTCATCCCTAGTGTTGATATACAGTATAATAATTATAGAATGACATAATACTGTATCATTATATTGGATTACATACCAACAGGGTTAAATAAAAAGTTGTAAAAATATATAAATGTAAATTACGAGGATACAAGTGTGTTACTTATGAAATGGGCATGTCTGAAAAATAGGGAATTTTGGGACAAGGTAAAAAGAGTAGTTAAAAGGGTGTATAATGATACAATTGATAAATTCTGATATTTTCAGTCTGGATAATTATTGTGATGAACTGAAGACCTAATCTCCCAGTAATGAATACTGGAAGAACTGTGTATTTCACTTAATTCTTTTATCAGAATTGGTATTAAAAATGAAGGGCAAGAGAAAGAGTTTTTGAATATATGGAGATGCTGGAAGGATAATTTGGAACATTTGTTTGTACGGGTATAGTGGTTAAGGTATATATGTTGATATACAGTATGATGTGATCATATATTATGTATTTATTGGAATATAAATAATAAAGAAAAAAAAATAAAGAAAATATTTGAACATGAACTGGAATCATTTTCTTTGTAAATCTACAGTTTATGACCCATGCAAAAGGTGATATAACAGTAGTTAATATACACAGTTATGTCCAGTACAGAAACATAACGTGATATCCAGCACAGGAATAATGCAAAATGCTCTAAAAAACAAAGAAAAAAAAGAAGATAGTTGAACATGAACATTGTACAGAAGAAACGAGACGAGACAGGATGTGAACTTTCATTAAAGGGGTTGTCCAAGTTATGAAAAAAAAATATATAGCACTGTAAATCTGATGGGCAGCAATATATAACAAAGTTCAGCAAGTTTTAGGCAAAAAAAAAAAAAAAATCTATATTTCCTCATTTCCCTGGTTCTCTTCTGGCCTTTGTTTACATGCAATAACAACAATCTCAGCCCCTCCCCCCTTCTCTGCAAAGGCTGTGAATACAAGTGCTGAGTGACATGTCTGCCTGCTGGAATACTCAGCAGCATGTTGTATGTGTAGGACTACAAGTCCCAGCTGTACAATGACACTGCTGATACACACAGAAAATTCTCCCTACCTGTTCTTGTACAATACAATTCCTCTATAGCTCCTTGCCCAGCATTTGTCTCCTCTCACTGCTGCAGCTACTATTTGTTGTAAAGCCTTGAGCCCTCAGTGTGTTCTGGCTGAAGGGGTTAATGTTTTATATGAAGGAATCCAGGGAGAGAGCAGATAGCAGGAGCCCGGCAAAGAAAGGGGGCGTGGCCAGTGACGTCTCGTGTACAGACTGTTATCTGAACTCTGAGGCTTGTACACGAAACATCACAGACCAGGAAGATAAGGTGACATCACAGGTCATGTGACCCTCAGTCAACTCTGAGAAACCAGCAGCTTTAGAAACACAAAGTATATGGTAAAGTTGTTATACCTGACAAGTTAGAAACATATAAAGAACAAAAAAATAACTCGGACAACCCCTTTAAGCTGAAAAAAACAGGGATAAAATAATAAAAAATGTGTTTTAGAAGCTAATCATATGTATCCAGTGTATAGTGCTGCAACCGATGGGTGATTTTATGAACAGACTGACAAGTGGATACAGAGTGGTGCACAGGACAGATGCCTCTGTATTGCTCTAGTTGGATAGCAAGTCCCCAGCACGTCCCGTATAACTAGACCTCAAGTGTTTGCATTTTATGCAATTCAACAAATAAATCTCTGATCATTGTAGTTGGATGTGTGTATAGGAGGTTTATCACTTTTCAACTCAATGAGATTCAGAAAGATAAAAAACTGGATGTGGTTCTGCTGATTACCAACAAGGATGATCGCTGTAGAAACTTTTACTTGTTGGCAGTAGAGCGTGTTTCATGGATGTATAGTTCATCCCTAAAATCTAATATATAAAGCTGAGTGTATGTGTGTGTTTGTGTGTGTATGTCCGCTAAAGGAATCCGCACCGCTGCAGCTACAATCACAAAATTTGGCACACATGTACATCAGGTGTCCGGGAAGGTTTTAGAACAGTTTTCAGATCTCCAGGACATACCGTTCCTGAGATATTCCCAAAAAATGCATTAGCCAATAGTAGCCTGGTCACATGACCCTTATCAGCCAATAGAAGCTCACAGGCAGTCTCCACACACCAGGTTTCTATGACAACCTAGCCAGTTCACTGCTGTAGGTCTGCATTAAAGAGGCAGAGCACTGTGGATGACAATGGTAAAGGGGTATTTCGGTTACCATAGATATAACTTATGTTTTAGACTAATTCATCATAAATCATTACCTCATATAATGTAAATTTCACATATTTACTGTTCAGTAGTAATAAAAGATGCATTCTTCCACTGCTACCCACCTTCCTCCTAAATTACTATGACATCGACCTGTAATTCAGGCCACCATCAAAAGAAGGACTTAAAAGCCCCACCCCTGGGTCCCACTAAGTCACGCCCCTGACTCAGTCAGGCCATGCCCCTTCCATGCCGCATTTGACCGGGATTAAAAATATAGGTAAAAATCACCTTCTTTCAGCTGCAGGAGTGGGGGGAGCGTGACTTTCTCCCTACAGCTCATTGCTCAGACTGCACAGTGCTGCTGCTGAGAGTGAGCTGTTCAAAAGGACATCCCTGTGTCCATCCAGGCCCTGCGCATGACAGAGGACAGGGAGTCTGAAAGCCAGACTGTCCAGCCTAAAACAAGACCTCTGGCCACCCTAGGGGCAGGCTGATGTTAGGGTGGCCAGATGTCCGGCTTTAGGCTGGACAGTCCAGTTTTCTGGCTACCTGTTCTCCGTCCGAAGCAGTGCCTGGACAGATACAGGGATGTCCACCCTTTCAGTAGCTCGCACTCAGACAGCTTCTCCTCCGTGTCTTCACAGAGCCAGGGGGGCGTGGCCTCATGTTTAGTGGTGTGTCTTCATGGGAACTGGAGGCCCTGTTTCACGTTTGGGGGAATGGCCGGTGATTTCTGGCTTTCTGGGGTGAAGACAGTGGCCACTCTAGCTGCTGTGGAGGTCACTGTTTAAAGGGCGGGCTGCTGTAGAGGTCACTGTTAAAGGGGTGGGCTGCTGTAGAGGTCACTGTTAAAGGGGTGGGCTGCTGTAGAGGTCACTGTTAAAGGGGCGGGCTGCTGTAGAGGTCACTGTTAAAGGGGTGGGCTGCTGTAGAGGTCACTGTTAAAGGGGTGGGCTGCTGTAGAGGTCACTGTTAAAGGGGCAGACTGCTGTAGAGGTCACTGTTAAAGGGGCTGGCCGCTGTAGAGGTCACTGTTCAAGGGGCGGGCTGCTGTAGAGGTCACTGTTAAAGGGGTGGGCTGCTGTAGAGGTCACTGTTAAAGGGGCGGATCGCTGTAGAAGTCACTGTTAAAGGGGCGGGCCGCTGTAGAGGTCACTGTTAACGGGGCTGGACGCTGTAGAGGTCACTGTTAAAGGGGCAGGCTGCTGTAGAGGTCACTGTTAAAGGGGCGGGCACTGTAGAGGTCACTCTCGATATCTTTTAACGACACACACACACAAACAGTAAATGAAATAAATTAATTATACTCGGGCGAAGCCGGGTCCTTCAGCTAGTACATTATATTGTCAACAAATGAAAGTTTCTACAGCGATCATCCTTGTTGGTAATCAGCAGCACCACATCCTGCTTTTATCTTTCTGCATCCAATTGTACCAAAACGGGTCGTTCCTGGCCCGGGAAGAAAGGCATACATCAGCTGCTTTATATTTCTTAAGGCACAGAGAGGTAAGGTGAGCAGCCCTGATTTTTCATTCTTTTTACGCTACCTATAGCCCTACACATGATGTAGTATATAAAGTACAATAGTAACCATACATCAATAGGTAATAGTAAACACCGTCCCCCAGTGAGTGCAAACAGGTTCTACCATGGTTACTATAAACAATGAATACAATTCAATAGCAAACATATTTCTGTATGATATATACATCAACCGATGAGCATTGAAACAGAACTGAATGCATAATATCTGACAGCTGTAATGTATGAGTGATACTGAGCTTCTATGAACATATCTAGTACATTAAACCGACTCTCCTCCAGATCAAGAAAAAACAAAAATTCAGCTGCAGATCTGTTTACAATTTTTAGAGATTCTCTATAGACTGGTACAGTGCCAAGTGACTAGAGCAAGACAAATGTGGTGCCCATATTAAAAAAAAAGTCTCTAGGTCCTCCATATGTAATTATAGACCAGAATGTTTAACTTCTACTGTGGGAAAAAAGTTTGAAGGACTATTTAGGGACTATATACAGGAGTGTGTGACTGTAACTAATATTATAAATGATAACCTGCATGGGTTACCACGGACAGAAGTTGTCAGACTAACCTGATTTGTTTTTATGAGGAGGTGAGTAGTAGCCTGGACAGAGGGATGGCTGTGGATGTAGTGTTCTTGTATTTTGAAAAGGCATTTGATCCTGTCCCTCATAGACGTTTAATAGATAAAATAAGGTCTATGGGAAGTAAAGTTTGTAATTGGATTGAAAATTGGCTGAAGGACTATGTCCAGAGAGTTGTGGTCAATGATTCTTATTCTGAATGGTCCCCGGTTATAAGTGGAGTACCCGAAGGTTTAGTGCTGGGTCCTCTATTATTTAATTTATTTATTAATGATATTGAGGATGGGATTAATAGCACTGTTTCCATTTTTGCAGATGACAATAAGCTGTGTAGTACTGTGCAGTCGAGATGTCCAAAAACTACAAGCTGACCTGGACACTGAGTGATTGGGCATCAACCTGGCAAATAAGGTTCCATGTAGATTAATGTAAAGTTATGCATCTGGGTAGTAATAATCCATGTGCATCATATGTCCTAGGGCGGTGAGGGCGAACCTTTTAGAGACCAGGTGCCCAAATTGCAACCCAAAATCCACTTATTTATCACAAAGTGCCAACACGGCAATTTAGCATGTATACTACAGTCCAATATAGTATATCTTCCAAGTACTTTATTATTTAGCTATAATAGCCTGCCTACATTCCATGTGCTCCCTGTGCTGTCCATAGTGTGCCCTGTGCTGATGAATGGCAGGAGAAGTCTAAGGCATATTGGTACAACATAAACTTTTTACAGGGTGCTGGTGCCCACAGAGAGGGCTCTGAGTGCTGCCTCTGGCACCAGTGTCATAGGTTCACCACCACTGTTCTAGGGTATGTAACACTGGGAGAGTCACGTGTAGAGAAGGTTGGGGTGTACCTGTAGACCATAGATTAAATAACAGCATACAATGTCAATCAGCTGCTTCTAAGGCCGCCAGGATATTGTCATGCATTAAACGAGGCATGGACTCACGGAGCAGGGATGTAATACTACCACTTTACAAAGCTTTGGTGCAGTCTCATCAGATTTATGTCATTCTGGTATTGTCTGCAAGCTTGGAATGTCAGCTTTCAGACAATACAAAGCCCACAATATGGCAATATGGCAGTTACACTTTAAAGAAGAAATGTTGGTCTGTGTATGTGGTATTTCATGATTCTCAATTATCTGATCAGTACGAGTGAATCTACTGTATTGAAGAAGGTGTTGAAGTATCAGTATGTTTCATACATACAGTATAACACACTCACATAAGCAGGGACCTTGTGGTTGATCCCATTGTACTTGATGCTTAGATGACAGTGGTTTTTAGAAACTTACTTTGTGTAAGGAACTTAATCTTCCCACTGCGCCAACTGTGTTAGTGTAATTCAAGAAGAGAACATTTCCTTCAGTAGCAGCATAAAACTCATACATTTGAATGTCACCGAATCTTCTCAGAAATTCACTCCAGACATCAGTCCGCAAGCCATTCCCAATAGCCATTCGTACATTATGTGACGCATCGTCATCTGACTGAGAGAAACCGAATATCAGACATCATGATCTGCACATCATCAATTACAAAGGTTACACCTACAGTACCATCATAACGCATGGTTCAATTATCAAAACGTTTATATCTGCTACATCAGTCAACTATTGACCATGATTTAGGACCCCGAGCTGTGGGGACATTGAACACATCCTGCTAGGCTCCTTCTGACTAGCTTATTGTTGGGAGACTTCACTTATATAAAAGGAATTGTCACAGGTGGAAAATCCCTTTAAAGGAGATGGTGGATATGCTTAACTAAATATAAAAGTTGTTTATAAACTAAAAAAGCAAAAATTATTAAAAAATGTGGCCTAGCCAATGGTTAACAATTATATCAATATCACCAAAACCATCATTGCTGATGCAATTGCGTTAGAGACTTTTAACAGGTCATTAGAAATATACTTTGAGAGCAACTTCTACTCTGCAGGTAGAAGTGAAAGTTTTGAAAGAGTCATGTAAGTACATATCCTCTGGATCAGGGGCAAAACCTTATGAGGCGCAGAGGTAGCAGTCACCATGAAGCCCTGGCACTCTAGAGGAGCCAAATTTCCTTTGCTATGTACATAGGCACTTGGTATGACAAATGGCACTTCACAGAAGAAGGGCCTGTTGCAATTTTTGCAGAGGTCTCTGCCCTGAATTCCGTAGTACCTTCTAAATAAAATGCTGAATACAAACAACAAATTCCAGAAATTAAAGGTACCTTAGGAACGTTACAGAGGTATCTCAGCACTTCCCCAATGTACTGCACAACGGTCACATTGTATTTTCTACAGTCATCCCAAAACTGGCTGGCTGAAAACTTCTTGCGTAAGACTATAGTGGCACCTAAGAACAATGAGAAGAAACACAAGTAACACTATGATAAATCATGAATTAGTATCCTATATCTCAGCATTACTTATGGGTAGTATCTACATAATGAACTTACTCCTTCTAAACTTAGCTCTTCTAAAAGACTGCTGTCAAACAGACATGAAGCCATAGAGGTCATCATACTGTACACAATACACGGCACTGATAAATGTCTTGTAATAACCTGATTGCACTCCTATGAGGATTAAATGGTTAATGTGATGTGAATTCATGAACCATGTGTTGTCACTTAACTTTAGATGGTATGAAGCCAAGTTAAGACTATGGTGCTCGGGTTAAACAAGCTGACTTGCCATGTACTGCGCTGTGCATCTAGGTTTCCTTTGTTGCCACATGCCAGGCATTCTGTGCTTACCAACATGTCTGATAATAAAGTGGATTGGATCTGGTATGGTACCCTCTAATTTTTCAATGAAAATGTTTTCTGATTTTAAATTACATTAAATTGTGATAAATAAGGTATTTATTAGAGATGAGCGAGTAGTGTTCGATCGAGCCAGTATTCGATCGAATACTACGCTATTCGGCATACTCGATTTCAATCGAGTATAACGGCGATGGCGCACTTAGAATTCGTTTCCCCTCCCACCTTCCCTGGCGCTCTTTTTCCACCAATCACCATGCAGGGGGGGTATGACAGGCCCGCGGAGCACGCTGGCAGCGCGAAAACGGCGTCTACATGCATTGGCTGGAAAAACCATGTGACCTCGAATCATAAAAACTCAGCTCTTCCTGCTCGTTCGCATATGCTGCGTGAACTTAGTCAGGGACAGAGGCTGGAGAAGGGAGAGATAGGTTTTAGCTGTTGGACAGGCAGGAGCGTGATTAAAAGCCCTTATCAGGGCTACTATAGTGCAGTACAGTGATAGCTTTACTACTATATACACTCTGCAGAGAACGGCTGCTGTATTCAGGGATAGCTGCTGGAGTAGGGACAGAGAGAGGCATTAGTGGTGTATTAGGTGCTCTGCTACATACCAAACTATATTTGGCACTACTGTTCTGCGTTCTTTTTGGCTGCAAAACCCTGTTATATACCTAGTGTGTATATGCACCATCTGATCTGGCAGTATACGGCTGTGTACTTTTTTTTTTTTTTAAATACAGTTTATTTGGCTCTAGTGTTCTGGGTTCTGTGTGCCTGCAATACCCTTTTTGTATACCAGGTGTAAATACCCACCGTCTGACCTGTTAGTACACGGCTGTGTACCTAGAAATATAAAAAAATAGGCCTTTTCATTGGCACCTGTACTGTGCGTTCTCTTGCAAAATAATTTTATATACGTGGTGTTAATACACACCGTCTGAACTGTTAGTACACGGCTGTGTACCTAGAAATATAAAAAAAATAGGCCTTTTCATTGACACCTGTACTGTGCGTTCTCTTGCAAAATAATTTTATATACGTGGTGTTAATACACACCGTCTGACCTGTTAGTACACGGCTGTGTACCTAGAAATATTAAAAAAATAGGCCTTTTCTTTGGCACCTATACTGTGCGTTCTCTTGCAAAATAATTTTATATACGTGGTGTTAATACACACCGTCTGAACTGTTAGTACACGGCTGTGTACCTAGAAATATAAAAAAAATAGGCCTTTTCTTTGGCACCTATACTGTGCGTTCTCTTGCAAAATAATTTTATATACGTGGTGTTAATACACACCGTCTGAACTGTTAGTACACGGCTATGTACCTAGAAATATAAAAAAAATAGGCCTTTTCATTGGCACCTGTACTGTGCGTTCTCTTGCAAAATAATTTTATATACGTGGTGTTAATACACACCGTCTGAACTGTTAGTACACGGCTGTGTACCTAGAAATATAAAAAAAATAGGCCTTTTCTTTGGCACCTGTACTGTGCGTTCTCTTGCAAAATAATTTTATATACGTGGTGTTAATACACACCGTCTGAACTGTTAGTACATGGCTGTGTACCTAGAAATATAAAAAAAATAGGCCTTTTCATTGGCACCTGTACTGTGCGTTCTCTTGCAAAATAATTTTATATACGTGGTGTTAATACACACCGTCTGAACTGTTAGTACACAGCTGTGTACCTAGAAATATTTAAAAAATAGGCCTTTTATTTGGCACCTGTACTGTGCGTTCTCTTGCAAAATAATTTTATATATGTGGTGTTAATACACACCGTCTGAACTGTTAGTACATGGCTGTGTACCTAGAAATATTAAAAAAATAGGCCTTTTCTTTGGCACCTGTACTGTGCGTTCTCTTGCAAAATAATTTTATATACGTGGTGTTAATACACACCGTCTGAACTGTTAGTACACGGCTGTGTACCTAGAAATATAAAAAAATAGGCCTTTTCATTGGCACCTGTACTGTGCGTTCTCTTGCAAAATAATTTTATATACGTGGTGTTAATACACACCGTCTGAACTGTTAGTACACGGCTGTGTACCTAGAAATATTTAAAAAATAGGCCTTTTATTTGGCACCTGTACTGTGCGTTCTCTTGCAAAATAATTTTATATATGTGGTGTTAATACACACCGTCTGAACTGTTAGTACATGGCTGTGTACCTAGAAATATAAAAAAATAGGCCTTTTCTTTGGCACCTGTACTGTGCGTTCTCTTGCAAAATAATTTTATATACGTGGTGTTAATACACACCGTCTGAACTGTTAGTACACGGCTGTGTACCTAGAAATATAAAAAAAATAGGCCTTTTCATTGGCACCTGTACTGTGCGTTCTCTTGCAAAATAATTTTATATACGTGGTGTTAATACACACCGTCTGAACTGTTAGTACACGGCTGTGTACCTAGAAATATTAAAAAATAGGCCTTTTCATTGGCACCTGTACTGTGCGTTCTCTTGCAAAATAATTTTATATACCGTATTTTTCGCTTTATAAGACGCACCTGATGATAAGACGCACCTAGGTTTTTGTGAAGGAAATTAAGAAAATAAAATATTTTGAACCAAATGGTGTGCTTTTGGTGGGTTTGAACTAATGGGGGATCTGTGATGTCACTGTTATGGGGGATCTGTGGAGGACACTGTTATGGGGGATCTGTGGAGGACACTGTTATGGGGATCTGTGGAGGACACTGTTATGGGGAGGATCTGTGGAGGACACTGTTATGGGGGATCTGTGGAGGACACTGTTATGGGGGATCTGTGGAGGACACACTGTTATGGGGGATCTGTGGAGGACACTGTTATGGGGGATCTGTGGAGGACACTGTTATGGGGGATCTGTGGAGGACACTGTTATGGGGGATCTGTGGAGGACACTGTTATGGGGGATCTGTGGAGGACACACTGTTATGGGGGATCTGTGGAGGACACACTGTTATGGGGGATCTGTGGAGGACACTGTTATGGGGGATCTGTGGAGGACACTGTTATGGGGGATCTGTAGAGGACACTGTTATGGGGGATCTGTAGAGGACGCTTATTGGGGATTTGTGGATGACTGTTATGGGGGGATCTGACCCCATTACATTGGGCCCCAGTTATTAGAGCCATTGCTTCTAAAGTGTATGAATCTCCCCTAACAGGGCTGCTTTGCTAAACTACCATAGCTTTAATCACTTTTCAGTACTCACTATGCATGCAGGCAGCAGGCAGGCCGGCAGCTCAGGTCCCTCACTCAGTAACGCTATGGCCTCGCCCACTGAATTAATGAAGTGGGCGGGTCCAGAGCCGGAGTGTGACTGAGTGAGGGACCTGCGCTGCCGGCCTGCTTGCTGCCTGCATTCATTCATAGTGAGTACTGAAAAGTGATTAAATCTATTATAGTTTAGCAAAGCAGCCCTGCTGGAGGAGATTCTTACACTTTAGAAGCGATGGCTGCTGTGAAGGGGGCCCGGCTTAATGAGCTTCAGTGACTGCGCTGGGCCCCACTTTACATCTGGCACATCGCAGGCAGCACAGTGCGGCCATGTAATACTGCTCTATTCCGTTTATAAGACGCACAGCCACTTTCCCCCGACTTTGGGAGGAAAAAATGTGCGTCTTATAAAGTGAAAAATACGGTACGTGGTGTTAATACACACCGTCTGAACTGTTAGTACACGGCTGTGTACCTAGAAATATTTAAAAAATAGGCCTTTTCTTTGGCACCTGTACTGTGCGTTCTCTTGCAAAATAATTTTATATATGTGGTGTTAATACACACCGTCTGAACTGTTAGTACATGGCTGTGTACCTAGAAATATAAAAAAAATAGGCCTTTTCTTTGGCACCTGTACTGTGCGTTCTCTTGCAAAATAATTTTATATACGTGGTGTTAATACACACCGTCTGAACTGTTAGTACACGGCTGTGTACCTAGAAATATTAAAAAATAGGCCTTTTCTTTGGCACCTGTACTGTGCGTTCTCTTGCAAAATAATTTTATATACGTGGTGTTAATACACACCGTCTGAACTGTTAGTACACGGCTGTGTACCTAGAAATATAAAAAAATAGGCCTTTTCATTGGCACCTGTACTGTGCGTTCTCTTGCAAAATAATTTTATATACGTGGTGTTAATACACACCGTCTGAACTGTTAGTACACGGCTGTGAAGGCAAAATATTGTAACCAAAAAAAAATAAAATGCGGAGGGGGGCTAGCGGAATCGGACGTGGACGAGGACGGGGGCGCGGAAATGCTGTTGGGGGCCTTGTTGAAGCCATTGGGGATACAATGCGTGCTGGTGAGGGTCAGCCAGGATCCCACTCATCCAGAATCCCTGCCTTTATGGGACAGTTAAGCAGGGGGCGGGTTACACCGCTGTTGAGGCCTGAGCAGGTTGAACAGGTGGTGCAATGGATAGCCGATAGCGCTTCCACACAGTTGTCCACCAGCCAGTCATCCACACAGTCTCACTCTGACCCTCATTCCTCCACACCTGGCCAACAGAGTCATCCCACCATTGACCCCTCCCAGGAGCTCTTTTCGGGTCCTTTTTCAGATGTGCCGGAAGAATCCCAGGAGCTAGCAGAGGAATTTGTTTGTAGTGATGCCCAAACACTTGAGTATTCGCCATCTCCTGCTGATGTGGACCCTGAACCAGCATCTGTTATCATGAGCGATGATGATGATGAGACGCAGTTGCCATCAAGGGAGGCTGTTGGAATGTCCAGTGGGCAGGAGGAGGAGCAGAGTGAGGAAGTGGAAGAGGAGGTGGTGGATGACGAATTGACCGACCCCACTTGGCCAGGGGTGATGTCCAGCGGGGAAAGCAGTGGAGAGGTGGTGGTCTGCGCAGCACCGAAAAAGGCAGCAAGAGGCAGAGGGATGTCCACAGGCAGAGGGATGTCCACAGGCAGAGGGATGTCCAGACAGAGAAGTGAGGCCACAGCCAGCAGGGCCGAAGCTGTTCCCGGCAGCAGGCAGTCACGCGAAGCTCCCCCATCGAGGCCTCGTACTTCTGTGGTGTGGAGATTTTTTAATGTTCGTGCGGATGACAAACTGAGCGCGGTTTGCACACTCTGCCACTCAAAACTGAGTAGGGGCTCTGAGAAGAGCAATATGACCACCTCAGGCATGCGGCGTCACTTGGAAGTCAAGCACTGGGCTGAGTGGGAGAGAGCAAACGCAATACAACCTGCGCCCGGTCTTGCTGCCACTGCCTCTTCCCCTTTGTTGTGTGCTGCCACTGCGGTCCAGACCTCCAGCCAGGACACCTCCACATCTACCTCGGCTACTTTGGGGCCTTCTCCTTCAGCCTCCCCTTCCCCCGCATCTTCACCTGCACCTTCACACTCCTCGTCCCATCAACTGTCCATCTCGCAGGCGTTCGACCGCAGGCGGAAGTACGCCTCGAGTCACCCCCAAGCCCAAGCCTTAAACTGCCACATCTCCAAACTGCTGGCCCTGGAGATGTTGCCGTTTAGGCTTGTGGAGACGCAGGCCTTCCGCGACCTGATGGCGGCTGCCGCACCTCGCTATTCCGTCCCCAGCCGCCACTACTTTTCCCGGAGTGCCGTCCCCGCCCTGCACCAGCACGTGTCGCGTAACATCAGGCGGGCCCTGAGGTACGCAGTCAGCGCAAAGGTCCACTTGACCACCGACTCGTGGACAAGCGCTTGCGGCCAGGGACGATACATCTCTTTGACGGCACACTGGGTGAATGTTGTGGAAGCGGGGACGGGGTCGCAAACAGAGACGGCCTACCTACCACCCCCGCCCAAGATTGCCAGCACGGGTTCTGATAAACCCCCCTCCTCTTCCTCCTCCTCCTCCTCTGCCTTAACATCGCCCTCAGCCGCTAGCTGGAAGCGTTGCAGCACTGGCGCGGGGAGACGTCAGCAGGCGGTGCTTAAGCTCATCAGCTTGGGCGACAGGAAGCACAGCGCCCCAGAGGTGAGGGACGCCATATTGCAGCAGACGGAGATGTGGCTGTCGCCGCTGCAGCTAGGACCAGGCATGGTCGTGTGCGATAACGGCCGTAACCTGGTGGCGGCTCTGGAGCTTGCCGAACTCAATCACGTACCATGCCTGGCCCACATTTTTAATCTGGTAGTCCAAAAATTTCTAAAGACTTACCCCAACCTGGCAGAGCTACTTTCGGAAGTCAACTGTAGCTGCTGCCAGCTTAAAAAAACTCCAGCAACGCCTCCATTTGCCTGAACATCGGCTGTTGTGCGACCTGCCGACTCGCTGGAATTCCACCTATTCCATGTTGGCCAGGGTGTGTGAGCAGCAGAGAGCATTGATGGAGTACCAGATTATGAATCCACGCGTGCCTCCAACTCAGCTCCCTCAGTTTGCCAACCATGAGTGGCCATGGATGGCAGACATATGCGATGTACTGCGTATCTTTGAGGAGTCCACCAAGAAGGTCAGCAGCGAGGACGCTATAGTGAGCGTAACCATCCCGCTCCTATGCGTCCTTAAAGAATCGCTCATCGCAATAAGGGAGAACGCATTGCACGCAGAGGAGACGGGGGTAGGAGGAGACGCAACGGAGCTACACAGTCAGACCACACTTTTGTCTGCTTCACGGTGGCAGTTGCAGGAGGAGGAGGATGAGGAGGAGGACGACGTGGAGGTGGCTGTGGAAGAGGAGGAGGATGCTGGCGGCGAGGGTAGCAGTCAGGCTGTGTGCGTCCCATTGGTTCAGCGCGGATGGGGCGGAGAGGAGGCGGAAGAGGAAGAGGAGGAAATGGCAAGTGATCCTTCTGGAGGGGGCAGTGACATCATGCCTATTCAGAGTCTGGCACACATGGCTGACTTCATGCTGGGCTGCTTTTCCCGGGACACACGTGTTGTCCGGATAGTGGAGAACAAACTGTACTGGGTCTTCGCAATCCTGGACCCCCGGTATAAAGATAACGTCTCCTCTTTTATTCCGGTAGAGGAGAGGACGAATCGATTGCTGGAATACCAGAGGGAACTCGTGCAGAACATGATGGAGATTTTCCCACCCACCATCGCTGGCGGCAGAGAGGAGAGGGTCTCCCAGAGTCCCACAACATCGATCAGGCCCACAGCCACCAGGGGAACACTCTCCAAGGTGTGGAACACGTTCATGGCACCCCCTCGTGCAACTTCCATCACTGCGGGGCCCGCTATCAGCAGGAGGGACAAGTATCGGCGGATATTGCGGGAGTACCTGGCAGACCGTACCCCTGTCCTCCCCGATCCCTCGGCGTCCTACACTTACTGGGTCTCCAAGTTGGACACGTGGCTGGAACTGTCCCTGTACGCCTTGGAGGTGCTTGCCTGCCCTGCCGCCAGCGTGCTATCAGAAAGGGTGTTCAGCGCAGTCGGGGGCATTATAACCGATAAGCGCAGCCGCCTGTCAACCGACAGTGCCGACAGGCTGACGCTAATCAAAATGAACAGCAAGTGGATTGACCCGGACTTTGCTTCTCCAACAGTGGAAAGCAGCCAAAAGTGAAGTGCCATCTGTATGAAGTGCCATTTCCTCCTCCACCTCCTCCTCCTCCTCCTTAACCGCCGTAGATTTGCTCCATAAAAAAAAAAAAAAATTATGGCTCACCTCTTGGGCCTACAAACAATTTTTAAGAGGTCTCACCTCTTGGGCCTACAAACAATTTTTAAGAGGTCTCACCTCTTTAGCCTCCACACAATTTTTAAGACGTCTCACCTCTTTGGCCTCCACATAATTTTTAAGAGGTCTCACCTCTTGGGCCTCCACATAATTTTTAAGAGGTCTCACCTCTTGGGCCTCCACATAATTTTTAAGAGGTCTCACCTCTTGGGCCTCCACATAATTTTTAAGAGGTCTCACCTCTTGGGCCTCCACATAATTTTTAAGAGGTCTCACCTCTTGGGCCTCCACATAATTTTTAAGAGGTCTCACCTCTTGGGCCTCCACATAATTTTTAAGAGGTCTCACCTCTTGGGCCTCCACATAATTTTTAAGAGGTCTCACCTCTTGGGCCTACAAACAATTTTTCTCATGGCTCACCTCTTGGGCCTACAAACAATTTTTCTCATGGCTCAACTCTTGGGCCTACAAACAATTTTTATCATGGCTCACCTCTTTGGCCTCCACATAATTTTGAAGAGGTCTCACCTCTTGGGCCTACAAACAATTTTTCTCATGCCTCACCTCTTGGGCCTACAAACAATTGTTAAGAGGTCTCACCTCTTGGGCCTACAAACAATTTTTATTATGGCTCACCTCTTGGGCCTTAATACAATTGTTAAGAGGTCTCACCTCTTGGGCCTACAAACAATTTTTAAGAGGTCTCACCTCTTGGGCCTACAAACAATTTTTATTATGGCTCACCTCTTGGGCCTCTTGGGCCTCCACTTAATTTTTTCGAGGGCTCACCTCTTGGGCCTCCATATAATTTTTTCGAGGGCTCACCTCAAGCTAACTTTGCGCACTCATTAAAATATTTTCACAACAAGGACCTAAGAGCCCTCGATGGGAGAGCTTTGTGTGGGGGCCTGTTATAGGGAAGAGATGCGGCCCTGCGGGCTCTAGCCTGCCTTCTCCATGAGCCTCTGGCCAGCCCACGGCCTCTTCCTGCCTTTTGCGGTCCTACGCATCCCTCAACATCCCCACTGCTTTACTTGCTAGACATGACACTGGGCCAGGTCGGGTCACTGACATCTCAAGCGCCAACAATTTGGGCATTTTAAGGCTTCTGCATGTGTTTGAGTTGTTTTTACATTTTAAAGAAGACATGTCTGACCACATCTCACACACACACACAATGACAATTAGGGGTGGGGTCTATTTGCTTTCCCCTTTGCCTATGCCATCTGTGGTTGTCATAGGCAACGTGATTTTAAGGGGTGCAGAATTTTATCTTCTTTTTTGTCTAGTTTGGCTTGGGGTCCATGGCAATGTAGAGGAAAGAAGGTTTCCTTGTATGGTCTCACTTTACAGAGAGGTTACATTGTCTTTGGAGTGTATTGTTGAGAGGCTGTGATAGTGGCGTAATAGTGCGACTTGGGCGCGTTATATGCACCCAGACATGCTTCCCCTTCTGTCCCAGTTGCATTCCAGCAGTGTTGGCATCCTTTTCTGAGGTTTCAGGGTGGACTTGGTGACCTCCAAGTGGTCGAATTGAGATTTCCAAGTGGCGAGCATTTTTTTCCCATAGACTTTAATGGGATTCGATATTCGGTCGAATAGTCGAATTTCGCGGTCTATTCGAATCGAATTTCGAACTTTCGAATATTTCACTACTCGCTCATCTCTAGTATTTATTCATCGACTCACATCCATGGAGAATACAAGATGCCTCAGTCATCAAAACTGTCTCAGTGGAATGTGAAATTGTTGATCAAGCCAAACACTATATTCAGCTTTCACTTTCAGAACGACGGTGATAAAAAGGAATGAATGAAGAGGTATATTTTCATAGGAGACAGTTGCAGAAGAGAAACCATCAAAATAAGTGATGTTACCTTTAAGAATAGAACCGTGGACTCCAATCAACATAGCAGAGCTGTGGTACAGTGGGAGGGTAATGTACACAATGTCTCTAGGTCGGACATGGCAAAGTTCAAACAGGCCGCTAGCCATACTGATGCGTTCGTGATTTATAATAGCTGCTTTTGGAAGTCCTGTTGAGATAGAACACGAAAATATAAAAACTTGTACATGCCCTCATCCTATGCCATTTAGACTACTGCCACATCCTCCTCTGTGGCCTCCCCTACAATACTAAAATACATCCTTAGCTCTGCCCTTCTACTCTTTTCTCTGCTTATCTGCCCAAGCATCTTCCATACTTTGGAACTTGTTGTTGCCCCAACATGTCAGACTCTCTCCCACAATCCAGATTTTCAATGCAACCTGACCCCCCTACCCTTTCTTCCCCAAGAAAGCTTACAACTTAGGCTACTTTCACACTAGCGTTTTTAAATTCCGGTATTGAGTTCCGTCATAGGGGCTCAATACCGGAAAAAAACGCTTCAGTTTTGTCCCCATTCATTGTCAATGGGGACAAAACTGAACTGAAGACAACAGAATGCTCCTGAAAGCATTCCGTTCAGTCTTCAGACCGGAGAACAAACCGCAGCATTAGAGTAAACCAGTCGTCACTACACAACTGTATAACAAAATTCTTCCTTCACCTATTGTCTCTTTCCCTTTCTCTTGTAGTTTGTAAGCCCTCACATGTCCTTATCTATCAGTTTGCCACTTGGTAAGTTCATGTTTACTGTACTAATTCACATTACAGAGGTCATTTCATATGTACAACACCCTGAAATTACACACATTAAAAAATGGTGGAAAAGTGGAAAATTTCTACCAAGGCATATTCACAGGATATGGTAGTTTGTTGGGATTTCAGGTCCAAGATACCAGGAGAGGCAGAATTACCTGTGGTTCCAGATGTGTAAATATACATGGCCAGTGTTTTCCCCCCAACAAATGACCTCAAGGATTTTGGAACAGAGTCACAAGAAGCTGCTTTGACTTTGTCAAGGAATGTTTCTGTTTCTTCACTGACGGGTGTTTCAGTTATGTAGAAAACTCTGACATTTTCTTTCCTGAGCTCGGGCATGACTTCATCTATGGCATCCTTGAGCTCTTAAAGGCAAAAGAAGAGAAAATGTTATAAGAACATTGCTTATGGTGAAATGAAAGAAACAATAAGCAAATGTGGTTGTTTGAATAAATGCAGCTTCTATGTAGATGAATTTTAAGAACAAAACACAATTTGCATAATAAAATCAATCTGCTAGTTGAAGACCATCAATAAAGCACTGATCATGGATCAGTTTTTTCTAATTATGAGACCCTATTTAGAACTTTGAGGTCACAATGATGTCCTGCTGAGATGGGTCATTAAAAGGGACTAGGTCAGTAGCCTTGACCATGCTAAACCGCTAACAGCACCAGGGGAGAGCAGGACAAATACATGTTTTGTGGCACTTTTATTATCAGGAGTAGTGGGAATATAAACTTTTATTCTGACAAGTTCTGATCCTGCAAATGCACTGAAGGAGGAGCTTCACTGTGAAGGGCATAGCACCTCTCCTCTGGTCTGAGTGACAATTGTAGTATCCAAGCAGGTGACCACCACACTGTACAGCTGTGGGATCACCATAGAGTTCTATCATAATCAATGTTCAGAAGAACCAAAGGAGGATGTTACAATGTGCCCACGTTACAGTCATCTGAAAGCATGACATCTATGAGGCAAATATGTACTACACAGTGGGGCAGCTATTGAAGGAGCACAATTAGTAGTTGCACCTTAGACTTCTGCTGGCTCCTATCACATGGGCATAAACATGTCAGGTGGTTGCTATGGCCTCTGAGGGCAAATATGGCAAGGCTATGCTGGAGGCTATGCAGTAGATAGCAGTGGTATGGACAGATCAAGATTGGACTTTGAACTGGAAGGGAATTAGTGCAGGTAATGATTCTCATTCCTTAGATAAAAATGACTCCTTCCAAGTGTCATGCAATGCAAAAAACAATAATGCTCAGAATTTTTTTTTAGTGCTGATGTGCCCCCTGTGGCTGATAACATATTTACTTTTATAGGGGTTTTGCAGTGCTTAGATATTGATGACCTATTCTCAGTCTCACACGCCCGCCGATCAGCTGTTTGAAGGGGTAGCGGTACTTGTGGGAGTGATTCATCCTTTTCACTCTTAACGGGCTGCCATCTACATCATAGCAGCAGAACAACATAATTACACCTTCCTCTCTCATTCAAGGGAACAGGAGAGGAGGGTGCTTCTGCTATGATCTAAACTGCAAGCAGATTAACAGTGAAGAGAACGTAGTTTTCAAACCAGCGCCTGGATCTGAATATTTTTGTAATTGCATGTAATTAAAAATTTAGTGTAGCCACTGAGCTATTCAATAAAATGTATCTGATTCTAGCTTTGTTCGAAAGAGATTGTCATGTACTACAGTATATGATGTCTGATTTTCATTTTTTACATTAGTCATAGGATAACCCCTTTAAAGGTGTATTCCCAGACGATGACCCCTAACAATCACAAAAAAGGTGTCTCATGGACTCCATGCTTGCACCCCCTGCAGTGAAGAAGAGCTTTAATGGAGAGTTGGCCAAACGTGTGCTGCTGATCCTTTCATTCAAGCCATGTACCGCACCAGTCTATCTTCATGATTCCCACAGAATTCAATGGAGCAGCAATACGACACTCAACTGTCACCTCATTAGAGATCCTGTTCACTCCAAGGGGTGCAATGAGGAGGAAAGGAGGACAGGTGATGAATTTCAGTACTGGCAATACCCCTTTTAGGGGCTGGTGCATTTGAGATATGTCACGCAGTTCCCTCACATTCATCTCCTAACAGTGTATACACTAGGAACTATAGAGTAATAAGCAGAGTGAGTAAGGCTAGTCTCAGCCTGCCAGAGCTCTCGGTCACTAGTGTAAAACTAGTCTAAGTGCTGGGTTACTTGAGATGTCAAAGGGTTCAAGCACACAGCATACACTAGCAGTTCCAAGAGGTCCATATTATATATTATGACACCATACTGTATAATTCCTCCTCGAGACACCATAGTGTCTCCTAGAGGACAGTACCTGTGTACTGCAACACTATTCCCACATGAATTAGAAAGAAAAAAATCTGTGTTCATCTCAATGGGTCCGCAAAACATTCGGACAGCACTGTGTACTGTCTGCATCCATATGTCCGTTCCATAGCCCCACAAAAATGATACATGTCCTATTCCTGTCTGTTTTGGAAACAAGGATTGGCATTGTTACAATGGATCAGCAGAAAAAATGGATGCTACACGGATCTCGCACGGACATCATCCATATTTTTTGTGGATCCACGTTTTGCAGACCGCAAAATACATATGGTCGCATGAATGCACCCTAAATGGTATGATGGGCAATTTGATTTTTCTGCAGCCCTGAAAACTTACATTTCGATTTGCTACAGATAAGGAGATACCAATGCAATTCTGTAATGTACAAAGTTGCAGCAAACTTCAGTTATACACACATATAAACACATACACATACATATTTTGTAGCATTTTTGCATCCATTAATTTCATCTTGCAAAATAATGCCATGAATTTGATGTGTTTTTGTGTGGAATTACTTAGGGCTCATTCACACAAGTGAGTTTTCCGTCCAGATGTGATGTGTTTAGCGAATGCATAGCATCTGGATTAAATCCTGACCTATTCATTACAATGGGTCTGTGTACATGAGCGTCGCTTTTCATCTCTGTGTTCAGGAAAAATTGCAATATTTTCTATATTGTACATTTTTCACGCAGCCCTGGCTCCATGGAAATGAATGGGACTTGTGTGAAAACGGAAGGTATCCGGATGCAAAGGGGTCAAAGGGGACAAAACTGAACGGAATGGAGTGCACCAGAATGTATTCCATTCCTTTTGGTTGCGTTCCCATACCAGACATAAAAACGCTGCAAGCAGTGTTTTTGAGCATGTCATGGGATGCGGAGCAAAATGGATACGGCATGACACACAATGCAAGTGAATGTTGCCGGATCCATTTTCTTGGACACAATAGAAACAATATTTTAAAGATAATAAAAACGGAATCCGTTCAAGAACAGATGCAGCCGGTTGTATTATCAATAACGGAAGTGTATTTGCTGCCCCTGCCAGATTAGGCAAAAATGCATGTGTGAAAGTAGCCTCAGATGGGCAGCTTCTGGACACCCAGGTTTCAAATGGTATGAGCACTCAATGGTTCTGTAATTAAAGGGTTTATGTCATCATGGACAATGGGAGCATATCACTAGGGACTTGCACCTATATCCACTGGGACTTGCACCTATATCCAGAACGGAGCCCCGAAAGTGAAGGAGAGCGCACTGCGCATGCGCAGCCGCCCTCTATTCATTTTCTATGGGGCTGGCGAAAATAGCTGAGCACTGGCTCAGCTATTTCCGTCGGCTCCATAGAAATTAATGGGAGCAGGGGCAGCACATACGTGGTACGTTCCCATTAATTTCTATGGGGAGCCGGCTTGGTGGTGGCCGGAAAGAAGTCCTCCAGCCACCATCTTGCGGGGCTCCGTTCTGGATAGCAGTGGGACCCGCACCTATAAGACAATGGAGGCATATCCGCGATAGTGATATGCCTCCATTGTCCATGATGAGACAACCCCTTTAAGGCCAGTGTGAGATTGAGTTGGATAATTGTAGTGGAAGATTGTGAGGGAGCAGAGATATCTTTGCAGTTGGTAGAGAGGATAAGTTTGAGTCTTCTGGGGAGTTTGGTAGGCTTATCAATCTAGTGGCTGGAAAGGTCATCATATCTCATTAATGGAGAGAGAAAAGGGTATAGTGAAGGTTTCTAAGAGTTCCAGATTTTGACTGTCGTCCTTGTGATTTTGTTGGGGAATAGTGGGGTAGGAGAGATGTATGGGGGCCTCCTAAGGATGGGGCTAAGATATTTTTCATGCTCTCACCATCATTTCAATCTATCCTCAATGCTAAAAAAGGCACTAAAGAACATGATGTAACTGTTGAAGACTAAAACATACTGATGCACTTTAGCAGCACCATAAAATGAATGTGATTCATTGGTGGATCTTTCATGAAGATGTGTGAAGGACCCCAACAACAAAAGAGATGATGTCACTGACTTGGTAATGAGGTGAACATCAGTAACATAGGATGATGGGTCCCAAGTGCATGTGTTGACATCACTGTGGTGTTGATCTCAGAACTGCCTTGATGATGTCACTGCTGTTGATGTCATCCACCAGTTTATAAGGGGCAGTTTTATCTTCATGTTATCTGAGCATTTGTGCCTTAACATATATAAACCAGTGGTTTTGTAAATGTGATTAGTATTTTATTTACAAGACTATGAAAAATGTGCTGCCAAACTTTTTATTGGAGACTTTGTACTTGTGTATAATCTGACCCTGATTTTTATTTATTTTATGTTTGTATAGGTTAATATTGCATATGCATCTAGGAAAAGCATTTTATGGTTGTGATTTGCTTCATGTTCAGACAGAGGAGCTTGTGCAAAGAGTCTTTTATCTACTCTTTCATTGAACTTTGAGCTAAACTTGTTTTTAGCAAATGAACAAAAGTCTACTCCGAGATGAAAGTCTCCACTTGCACAAGAATAAAAGTAGGTGAAAGGGGCACAGGGAGTAAAGTATGACATCAAGTTATAGTAAGAAGCGTTAAACAGATTTAGATTTTTCATAAATGTAAATGAATTGTTGAATTAAATCATATCCCTATTTCCTAGATTGTATCTAGGCAGATGTGCTCTAGTACATATGTTATAAAAAGGAGCTCAACATTTCTAGTGAAAACAGCTGTTTTATTACCCCAGAATAGGGTACTTACAAAGTTGTATCTTATTTAAATATTATTTAAAGTTCTGATATATTGTATGACCCATATAGTTTAGCCCTGAATTTGTAGATAGCTAGGAGATGGACCTACGTTCAGCCCTAGTTTAGTGTGGTGAATCTCATATAGCTTTAGCTAAGGAAGAGAGAAGACCTGCATGTGCTCACTTCACAAAGAAACTAGGCCTAAGTCCCAGAGAATCACTATCTCTGAAAGATCTGCACCTAGAAAGCCAGCTTTACTTTAAAGTACTTCAGAGAGAGAAAAAGAACTAGAAGGTCCAGTAAGGATTCAGTCAGTAAGGTATTTGCTGGTCTTTTCTACAGTGAGAGGGACACACTTTGACAAGGTCCTGGCCAGCTGTATCTTATATATCATTTTATTACCAGTCTTAGATTCCTCAGAGGGAGACCTTGGAAAGATGAAGTACTCACATCCTTGCATATATCCATTAATCGCTTTCTGGGAAGATTTGCACTGTGAATGGTTAGGAACTGTGTTTAACACTGTTGGATGTACTACAACTCCCATTCTGAACTGTTGTAAAAAGAGATGTCTGTTTTCTACAACTGGCCTGGTTACTGACTCCAGTACCATTCGCTGGCCAAAGCACCTACATATCCTGCCTTGCACCCATGCAACACTCACAACAGCAAGGGCACCTCAACTACAGACAGGTGCCCCAACATCTGGGTATGCCCCAAGGGAAGACAAGGTGTTGTTTGGATTGGCTGTATAGTGTTCATATCTAGCTTTTATCATTTTCATTTAAAGGGGTTGTCCGGGTTCAGAGCTGAACTCGGACATACCCATATTTTCACCCAGGCAGCCCCCCTGACAAAAGCATTGGAGCATTTCATGCACTGAATCGCACAGGGCAAAGGCATTTTCAGAAGATCCGGTGACATACTGGGCTCTCCTTAGGGCTGCTAGGTGGAGGCTTCTGCCCAGCAGTGAGCCTGGTGACGTCATCGGTACTGTGTAAGACGGCTAGGGCAGCGCTAAAGCCAGCCCATCAGAGTGGGTGACATCACCGAACACACTGCTGGGTGGAGGCTTTCACCCAGCAGTGTATTATTGTAAATAAAAAAGCCCTTGCCCTGCACGATTCAGCACAGGGCAAGGGAGCGCATCAAAGCATGACATGCTCTACTGCTAACATCAGAGGGGCTGTCTGGGCGAAATTATGGGTATGTTCGGGTTCAGATCTGAACCTGGACAACCCCTTTAACCCTTTAAAGTAGTAGTTTGGTTTCAGAAAATAATACATCACATAGGTGCACAGCTCATTACCATTACAATGCAAGTATCTGATATCTCTTATAGTGATCTGTGCACATTACCACATGACTAGGACAATTTTAACCCCTTAGGGTCCCAGCCAATTTTTATTTTTTTTCTCTTTTGTTTTTTTGTAGCTGTGTGAAGGTTACTTTATGGCTGGGAAATATGTAGTTTTTATTGATACAATTTTGGGTTATGATTATGAGTGATTTTTTGATGACTTTTCATGATTCATTCAGCCATTTTGATTTCTTTTTCTGTTATGGTGGCCACTGTACAGGTTTTTGGACGCTACGATCCCAATTATTTTTTATATGTCAAATGGAGAACCAGGGTGTTTTGAATTTTAAATTTTTTGTTAATCTTTTTTTTACTGATATACATTTTTAGTGGGGGGCTTTATCAAAAGATCATTCAATAGCTTATCTACCATAAACTGCAACAATTTGACATTGCAGTTTATGAGAAAACTGATCTCTTCCTATTACGCCTTACTGCAGGCAGGACTTAATAGGAACTTAGCTATGGCAGGCTTGGGAGCCTTCAAAAAAATCCTCATTTTTTGGTAGCACCTTGCCCTGTGTAAACAGGGATGTGCTGCCAACAAACAATGAAACTTTATGGGGACAAATGATTGTAGTAACATCATACAGCAGTGATCATTGCTGCACATAAATTAACATGCCCAATCACTGCCCACCCTATTGGCTTATGTAAAAGGCCCTTAGAGATTAGATTGTATGTTCCTCCATTGAAAACAGCACTATATAGAAATGTATGTGCTGCAGACCAAGGTCACTGTGTAATTTGTCAAAGAGAGCACTTGACAAGATACATAAACTGGTTATGTATAGTTGTATGTTAAGGACGCATATACTTGTTTGACAACATAGCACTGAACATTAAGCTGTAAACTGTAATAAATGGTTAAAACAACATATATTAGAAAACAGGTTCTGACCAATAATGGAAAAGGACGAGTCTAACCAGTCTTGTTAAAGGAGTGGTGGGTTAGTGAACTTTTGTCTACATAGCAAAGATCAATAGAGGAGATGGAAAAATGTTGACAGTTCAACTACCATTCTCATTAATGAGCATTTTATATTCATTTATCTGAAAGTGAAGTTTATACAGGAAGAGATTTTCGAAAACTAGCGCTAAGACAACCTGTGTTATGGCATGTAGCGACAGTTCATGCTGACGGTGCCCATACCTTTTATACTGCCTCACAGCCATCTGTAAAAGTTTGACATATTGTGACCAAGCCAATACTAATCAACAGGGAGTTTCCCTGCTGCCTGGATGCACCATATGCTGCCACATACAGTACAGACCAAAAGTTTGGACACACCTTCTCATTCAAAGAGTTTTCTGTATTTTCATGACTATGAAAATTGTAGATTCACACTGAAGGCATCAAAACTATGAATTAACACATGTGAAATTATATACTTAACAAAAAAGTGTGAAACAACTGAAAATATGTCTTATATTCTAGGTTCTTCAAAGAAGCCACCTTTTGCTTTGATTACTGCTTTGCACACTCTTGGCATTCTCTTGATGAGCTTCAAGAGGTAGTCACCTGAAATGGTATTCCAACAGTTTTGGAGAGATGCTTAGCACTTGTTGGCCCTTTTGCCTTCACTCTGCGGTGCAGCTCACCCCAAACCATCTCGATTGGGTTCAGGTCTGGTGACTGTGGAGGCCAGGTCATCTAGCGTAGCACCCCATCACTCTCTCCTTCTTGGTCAAATAGCCCTTACACAGCCTGAAGGTGTGTTTGGGGTCATTGTCCTGTTGATAAATAAATGATGGTCCAACTAAACGCAAACCGGATGGAATAGCATGCCGCTGCAAGATGCTGTGGTAGCCATGCTGGTTCAGTATGCCTTCAATTTTGAATAAATCCCCAACAGTGTCACCAGCAAAGCACCCCCACACCATCACACCTCCTCCTCCATGCTTCACGGTGGGAACCAGGCATGTAGAGTCCATCCATTCTCCTTTACTGCGTTGCATAAAGACACGGTGGTTGGAACCAAAGATCTCAAATTTGGACTCATCAGACCAAAGCACAGATTTCCACTGGTCTAATGTCCATTCCTTGTGTTCTTTAGCCCAAACAAGTCTCTTCTGCTTGTTGCCTGTACTTAGCAGTGGTTTCCTAGCAGCTATTTTACCATGAAGGCCTGCTGCACACAGTCTCCTCTTAACAGTTGTTGTAGAGATGTGTTTGCTGCTAGAACTCTGTGTGGCATTGACCTGGTCTCTAATCTGAGCTGCTGTTAACCTGCGATTTCTGAGGCTGGTGACTCGGATGAACTTATCCTCCGCAGCAGAGGTGACTCTTGGTCTTCCTTTCCTGGGCCGGTCCTCATGTGAGCCAGTTTCTTTGTAGCGCTTGATGGTTTTTGCGACTGCACTTGGGGACACTTTCAAAGTTTTCCCAATTTTTCGGACTGACTGACCTTCATTTCTTAAAGTAATGATGGCCACTCGTTTTTCTTTACTTAGCTGCTTTTTTCTTGCCATAATACAAATTCTAACAGTCTATTCAGTAGGACTATCAGCTGTGTATCCACCTGACTTCTGCCCAACACAACTCATGGTCCCAACCCCATTTATAAGGCAAGAAATCCCACTTATTAAACCTGACAGGGCACACCTGTGAAGTGAAAACCATTTCAGGTGACTACCACTTGAAGCTCATCAAGAGAATGCCAAGAGTGTGCAAAGCAGTAATCAAAGCAAAAGGTGGCTACTTTGAAGAACCTAGAATATAAGACATATTTTGAGTTGTTTCACACTTTTTTGTTAAGTATATAATTCCACATGTGTTAATTCATAGTTTTGATGCCTTCAGTGTGAATCTACAATTTTCATAGTCATGAAAATACAGAAAACTCTTTGAATGGGAAGGTGTGCCCAAACTTTTGGTCTGTACTGTAGATAAAAGATGTATCACATAGGCCTTAATCTATTTCCCCTCCATAATCCTCCTGGAAGAAAAACATGTTTCAAGGTAGCTAGTCCACGTCCCTCTTCTCCATCCAAACTGCCTCAACAGGACTCAGTTCTGCAGGAAAAACTTTTGTGCCTACAGAATTGATGTAAAAAGAGACCAGTAGTCACTAGTCAATTTCCTTCCCTGATAAAGAGTTCCTTAGTAGGGGCGTAGCTCATATTTACCAACTTTTTAGTAGTCAGTCACAGGAAGATGCCTACTTGCACAAATTTTTTCAGGGCATAGCCATGCCCTTTTTCCCTCGGTCCCGCCCTTTTCTCAGAAGGCTCTGACTGTTCTTGTGACATGACAAGCCTCTTCAGAGCATGGAGGAGCATGGATGGAGCATGGACCATGTTACACATTTTACATTTAGTCCCAAGAACTTCAACTCATTGGGGCAGATTTATATTATTATTAGATACTGTGTAAAATTTTGGCAATGCAGACTTAGGTAGTCTAAAGATGTGTGAGCCTGCCAGATTTATCACACTGACTAATGCTGGATGATAGGCTAGAAAGTCTAAATGTGTGCCAACACTAGTTAATACTACCTATTAGATTAATTAAATTGTGCCAAAAAATGTCAACAAAATTTTTGGTGCCTCTTAGGCCACATTCCTCCTCTGCTAAACCACACATCATTTCTGCTAAGCCGTGCCCCCTTGTTGAATGAGCCAAAAAAGTGTGGTGCATGGTCTGTGTGCCAAAATTGTAACTCAGAGGAACACACTGACCAGCTATAACAATACAACTACCTGCCTAATACTGTGTAGGCCCCCCTCATTGGTTGATGTAATTGAGTTGAATGGCAAAACTGATACAGTTGAACTGATACAGCAGAGTGGAATAACTGAATTGATATAGCCCAGTTGAATTAGCAGAGTTGAAGCAGCAGAGCTGATGCAGCAAAATGAAATAACTAAGTTGAGGTGACAGAGCTGAAAGAGCAGAGCTGAAGCAATGGGAAAATCGGTAAATATGGCTAATCAGTACACCGAAAAGCTGGGACTGGGACTTTAGTGAACAGGTAGCATCTCACTGCCTGAACTGGGCTCAAATAGTCCAGTGGGATGATATCTTCATTAAGCGCTGGGTTTCCAAGGTAACCCAACATGCAAGATGAGTAGTGAGACTACACACATTGCTGGATCTAGATCAGGTGAGTAACACCTAATATATCCCACCCATTGACAAGTGTCATTGTAAATACATACTGTTATTCACGGCCCCCCGTGAGTGATTTTAATCTTATGTCAGATGTTATTGGCTTTTAGTTAATTGTTACATATATTGCAAGACATAATGTATTGTTTGCTGGGGTGGGCAAAGGGCATATTTACCAGCATGCTGACCTGAGATACCTAGGGATGATGATCTGAGATATTTTTGCTGTTCATGCATACCACACTGATTTCATTTTATGCACACCGCATGTTATAGTTAGTATTACTCTTATAACCACATTTACAGACCTAAACATTGCAGCTTTTGATAAAGCATATGTTTCTAGTGCAATACAGCATTGTTTGGGGAAGATCAATGCAATAATGTCCATTTTGTGCCACAATTGCTTTAAAAAAACCCTGAAACAAATACAAAGTGTATACCAAATAAAAAGTGATTTGAAACATACCATCAAAAACACATCAATTCAACACTGTTATAATCAACATCTCATCAAAATAGGGTCATGCTCCAGCCCTCTGTCTAAAGACCACACATACGACCTCCAAAAAAATGTAGATGATACAAAATTCACAGAATCGTTTTTGTTCGATTCTTCCTGTGATTATTTTGCTTGAAACACTATGTGATGCAAACAATTTATTTAGATCCATAAGATATTTTAGTAATAGATTGGTGTCTCAGAAAACCCATGTGAAACAATAAAGTCATGCCTCCATGATGACACCCAGAGTACCCCCATAACCATGGCAGTGTGAGTGAGTCCTGCATATTACACATGAAAATACTAAATTCAGTCACATAAAAATCTTTTAACTATAGTTTGTTGATGGATTCTAGATGACTGCAGGACTTAAAAAAAGAAAGAAAATTAAAGGGATTAGTCACTTTCTGGCTACTGGTGACCAGTGTTTATGTAAGATGACTATATGACACTAATATAGACTATGTTGATATTCAGTGACGTTTACTATAGTTTATAAACCATGTGCCTTGTTAGGCAAATCTTCTGTGCTGCCTCCATAGTGGTCCTGTCCAGAGATGACCACTGATGGAGGGTCATGTGACCAGACACACTCAGTCTCCATCACTTACCATAAACACATTGCATCCGAACTGAGCTCCCAACAGTACAAATGCAGATAGCAGGTGCTGTGTATTTGAATGGAGGATCCTTGATTTCACTGGTCACATGACCCTCCATCAGCAGACATGTTATGGACAGGACCTCTGTATGGACAGCAGTAAAGACTTTGCAAACAAGGAGCATGCCATTCCATACGATCCCATGCATTTCTATGGGATCACCACTACTCAGTGAACCTGGCAGCGACAGGTGTGTTGCCGTGTAGCCCTTGCCTAAAGAGGTTTCCAGGACTTAAAGGGAACCTGTCATCTCCAAAAAAAAACTTGAACTAGAGTAAGCGGTGTATAGTGTAAGTGATGCTGAATCCAAATATGTAAGTTTTATCTAGGTTTAGCGTAGGACCTGCCTGACCTGACGCCACCGTGACGCTGGGTAGGTGGGCACAGATGTGTTTTGATCAAAATATATTGGCTAAGAGTCTCAGATTTTATCATATCAGAATGAGGTCTTAAGGTCCTTTTACACGGAAAGATAAATCGTATTAGCGATCGTAGATGAACTATCGAACGATGCAATGTAAATACCGTTTACACTGAAAGAGAAGTCGTTCACAATCTTCGTACTTTCGGTCGTTTTATAATCGTTATTACGATCGTTCCTTGCTCCTTGCCATAAGCATTACCATTACCATCTGCCAACGACTAAACGATTTTCGTTTAAACTGGAAGATTTTCGAACGATGAACGATTAATTTATTGGCAGGACAAAAGATGCGATCAACGAGAAGCGAACGAAATCTCGTTCGTCGTTAAATCGTTACCCGTGTTTATACACATCAATAATCGTGCAAATCCGAACGTTTGAACGATTATTTGAACGATAATCGGCTCGTGTAAAAGGGCCTTTAGTTTATACAGTATATATTGTTTGCATCTATTTTTGTGCACTAATATTCTTTTTCTGTGATTTATTTTGATATATATAGCCACTGACATCCGCAATCATTATCACATCATGCAGGATGTTTTTTTATCCTTTTGTTTCTGTGAGTTTTGCTTAGTTTATAATATGTACCTGAGGGAGTGGCACCTTCAGGTGTGAATGCGCACTTAGCTTATCTTGAGTAGCATTCTTGTGCACTTTTGCTCTTCCTATCAAATTGAGTGTCTTGATTGCGTAGTACATATAGGTGTGTTTGCTCCTCCTCTCTTTGGTTGCTGTATGCACGTAGAGGTTACTAGGAGCAACACGCCTATATGTGCGGCGTCCACGCTCATAGATATAGATGCCCACTGGCATGGTTAGGTCTAGCGTAGGACCTGCCTGACCTGAGACCACCGTGACGCTGGGTAGGTGGGCACAGATGTGTTTTGATAAAAATATATTGGCTAAGAGTCTCAGATTTTATCATATCAGAATGAGGTCTTAGTTTATACAGTACATATTGTTTGCATCTATTTTTGTGCACTAATATTCCTTTTCTGTGATTTATTTTGAGATATATATAGCCACTGACATCCGCAATCATTATTATCAAATCATGCAGGATGTTTTTTATCCTTTTGTTTCTGTGAGTTTTGCTAGGTTTATCTTCATACTCACTTCCATTCCGACGCTGTGGTCCCACAAACCTGCATTAAAATGCATTGAGAGGACTCTTCTTTGAGTCCTCTCCATTATGTGAGTGAGAACCGGAGTCCACTGAGTGCATTTTACTGCAGGTTTGTGGGAGCACAACATCAGAATAGAAGTGAGTATGAAGATAAAACTTACATATTCGGATTCAGCATCATTTACACCATACCTCCCAACTTTTGAAAATTGCAAAGAGGGACAATATGTGCGGCACGCATCATACTAGGCCACGCCTCTAACTCCGCCCAAATCATAATTACTGGAGCCCCTGCGGCCTTTTTTTTTTCTTGCGCTTCAATGTCCATATACATATTAGTACATAAATCATCAGATTATAGATATTTTATGGTCCAAATTGCACCAAATAATGGAGTTATTGTCTAATATACAGGTAAAAATCATACAGATAGTTTAGTAAGGAGCAATTTAGTAAATTTATTAATGCACATTTATGCATTAATTCTTCAGGGCAAAAAGAGGGACATTTAAGGAGTAAAGAGGGACAGAGGGACTTGGGTCAAAAAGAGGGACTGTCCCTCCCAAAGAGGGACACTTGGGAGGTATGTTTACACTATACAACACTTACTCTAGTTCAGGGGGTGTTTCGGAGATGACAGGTTCCCTTTAAATATAGATGATCTGTCCTCAGGTCACATGGCTCTTGAGCAGCTTCGTTAGATTCAAGTGAATGGGATTAAGCTACCATACAAGGAATAACATCCATACGATGTACGGTGCTCTGTTTGGTACATCATGGAGAGACCGCAGCCCTTGTGCTGCAACGTCTTCAAACAGCTGATTGACGGGGGTGCGGCTGATCTGATATTGATGACCTATCCTGAGGACAAGCCATCAAAATGTAATTTTCTGAAAACCCCTTTAATTCAGAATTCAGTCATTTTGATTTCAGTACTTAGCTGAAAGTCGGTGGGAATTATGGAAAGCAGTATACACATTTTTTTTTTCATAGTGACTTTTTCAATTGCAGTGTGTTTGTGTCCATGAAATTTTTTAAAATCACAGCATGTTGTTGCAAATAGCATTTTTTCAGTTTTTCCATAAACCAAAAAGGTGCAGAAAAAAAGCAATGTGAAAAAAAACATTGTTCCAAAAAAAATCCCCACCAGAACAAATATATGCATGTAGGGTGCTCCATCATTAAACTTCAACCTGTCAGAAAAGAAAAAGAAGACAAGCAACACTGGAATAGTCTGAAGACAGAAAAGCCATCCTTCATACTACGTCCCAATGCTGATAATTCCAGGGGGGGCAGGAGCATTGAGGATTCATCTAATGGGGCTCCAGGCAACACTGATAGGTCATGTTATATGAGCTAATAATGATCTTCCAAGGACATGGGCTTGGATGGCCCTATATGAAATCTTATTATCCAGGTATGTTAAGGCCTATATACATGGGACAATTCACTGGCAATGATCTGGAACAAACCAAACATTCCCAATAACTGCGTGATTGTGACTGGATGCGACAGCTATATTTACTGCAGCATTTTTTTCCTCTACTGTGATCATTCATCCCCATATAAATTCATTGTTTGTTGGCAGCAGATCCCCGTTTTTTGGTCAGTGATCGGCGGCAACTTTAGAAAGTGTGTATTCATTAAGAATGCTCATTCCCCATAATTGCCCTGAACCTTGGCCTGTGTAATAAGGCCTTTACTGAAAACAAACCATTGCTTTACACACTTCAGACTGCCAGCACTTCTCTGATGGCAGTGAAGGGAATAAACAGTTAAATGCCCCAGGTTCCTAGATCCCATAGGACTCTATTTAGTCCGAGGGCACCTATTTTAATTAGCTGCCTCTACAACACTCCTGTTACCATTATTATCCTGTTGCTGAGTTGTGGATATTAACTATTTCCTTACAAACACAATGCACAGTAATTAACTACTTACAGTGTTTTTTCTTTGTTTTTCACATATTACTAACTGCAAAGTTGAATCCATGGTTTCTGGTCATTTTTGACAGATGTATCACATGTCTAATGCCTCATTTTTGTATTTGAGATATGTTATACAGATCCTGACTATGCTCTCCATAGAATGCTTTAGGCCCTACAGTAACTACCCACAAAAGTAACTATGCTTTAGGCCTTACAGTACTCCCACAAAACATGTTGGACTGCTTCCATGTATTCGGCTAAGTGCACACTGCCTCTTAGCATAATGTATACATTCAGAAAAGCCTCCTGGCAGGATAGGTAATAAATGTCTGATCACTGGGGGTACCACTGCTGAAACCCCCACCAATCAGTAGAAACATGGTCCCGAGCCCCCAGTCCTCCTCACTACAGCGAACAAATGTGTTCAATGATGCAAGCAGGTTTTTGCCTTGGTAAAATGATGGCCGTATCAGAGTGTGCAGGAGCAATGGAGAGCACCTACTGCCATCATGCATAGTGCGGAGACACACAGGACCAACACCAGGAACCATGAAGTGGGACACCATTAGTTACCATGGATGTTCCCATCTGGTATTCATGGAAAAATGATCGGCCTTCAGTGTGTTCAGGGCATTGTGGAACCAGTCATACACCTTTTTTTGACTCAGGAGACAAGGTGTTCAAACAAGATAATGTTCATCTACATGCTGCCTGCACTACACAGGGTATCCAGAAGCTCCCCTGGCCAGTCCCCTGGGACTAGAGGGGGCAATGGATCTCCCATGCATAGCAGCTAACAACGACCTTGGCTGAACTATAGTTCCAAGATGAAAAAGCTTGGCATGGCGTATAACAGGAGAAGATCTAGCATCTGCATGACTGTTACCATGACAGAGTGGTAGCCAAGGGGGGATGCCATCCAGCAGGGGCGTTGCTAGGCTAAAACATTCGGGGCCTGGGCCCCTGATGTTTTCTCCCAAGCCCCGAATGTCCTGCCTGTTAGACAAATACAATTGTATTGCTATTCTTAGGACGGCAGTACAATTAAATCTAATAGACTGCAAGATATGTAAGAGCTATGATGACATCACAGGTCATGTGATCAGTGCCATCCAATCTTGCACTAGTCACATGACTGTGACATCATCGCAGGTCCTTTTCAATTCCTGTCTTCTAAACTGAAGAGAAGAATTGTGGGGAAGAAGCTGCAGTGAGCTCTGCTACATCAGAAGAGGTAAGTGAAGGGGTTAGCAGAGGGATGCTGGGAGTTTTGGCTATTTAACTGGGACTGTATGTTAGGGCAGAAGGGAGGGATGTTATTATGGGACTGCGGCTGCAGCACGGCAACCCCTGCCGAGAGGTGGCCGGAACAAAAGTACAGCATGTTGTACTTTTGTTCTGGCCGCCTCTCAGCAGGGTTTGCCATGCTGCAGCTGGATCCGTGGCCCGCCCACATTAAAGTGAATGGGGCCGGAGCGTAGTTGTAGCCCTACACGTGCACCTGCTGCAGCACGGATCCGGCGGGCTGTTCACCCACCTGCTGCAGGTGTGAAACTAGCCTTAGGCTACTTTCACACTTGCGTTGTAAGGATCCGTTTGTGAGATCCGTCACAGGCTCTCATAAACGGTCTAAAATTGATCAGTTTTGTCCTAATGCATTCTGAATGGAAAAGGATCCATTCAGAATGCATCAGTTTTGCTTCAGTTTGCTTCAGTTCAGTCAGCATTCCGTTTTGGAGGCGGACACTAAAACGCTGCTTGCTGCGTTTTGGTGTCCACATGACGAAACTGATCAAAACTGGCTATTTTAAAGATAATACAACCGGATCCGTTCAGAACAGATGTAGACGGTTGTATTATCATGACGGAAGCGTTTTTGCTGATCCATGACGGATCCAGCAAAAATGCTGGTGTGAAAGTAGCCTTATTTACATTGGACTGTGGCGTGGAGTGATGTTATTTACACGGGACTGCATGTTGGAGGTGGATGTGGAAAGGAAGTGATGTTATTTACATGGGACTGTCTGTTGAAGGCGACTGTTGGAGGGAGTGATATTTACATAGGACTGTATGTTGATGACGGCTATGGGAATGATGTTATTTACATGGGACTGTATTTGGAGGGGGCTGTAGATAGAGAGGGATGTTATTTACATGGGACTGTATATTGGAGGGCGCTGGAGAGATGGTGTGATTTACACAGGCGGGAAATAGCTTTATTTACATGGGACTGTATGGTGGAGGGGCAGAGGAATTATAATTTCTGAGGACACTAAAGGGAGGAATATAACTACAGCGGGTACTTCAGGGCGAGCATTATAACAGTAGGGGGGACGATATAAATACTGGGGGCACTGTAAGGGTATTATAAATCCAGGGGACATTAGGCATTATTACTACTGGAGGCTCTATAGGAGAAACTTATAGATCTGCCTTATTTCTACTAAGAGCACTATGGGGGCCTTATTACTACTGAGGGGTCTGTACAGAGCTTGATTACCACTGGGGGAACAATAGGGGGCCTTATTACTACTGGGGGCTCTGTGAGGGCATTATTAATACTGGAGGACTCTTCTACTAATGGGGACAATCTTGGGGAGCATTATCAGTACTGGGGTCACTGTAGGGTGCAGTGTTACTAATGAGGGAATTACTACTGGTAGGACTATTACTATGGGGGGCACTGATATTTCTTTAGGATAGTATTTGGGGGTATCGGGGAGCACAGTGAGCAGCAGGATAAGGCTGTGGGGACTCCAGGTTGGGGGATGATGATAGAAATGTGAGGAAGATAAGATGTCTGTGTGTCACATTCTGCAGAGACGAGGCTGAGAGAAGTTGTCCAGGCCGAATGGAGAAGATGATGACAGAGAAGATCTACATCACAGAAGACATCAGTTGGGAGGCACAGGATGTGAGGTATGTGCTGCTGTTGGGACGAGGGTCGACATAGAGAAATGCGCCATATTCATTGGGGCTTAGGCCCCGGATCTTTTGAGACCCTAGCAACGCCCCTGCCATCCAGTAATAATTGTGATCCTGCCTCAATATATACCCTGCAGAACCCAAAATAAAGGGGGCACTTCCTTTGTGCAATCATTGATCAAGCAGCACTAGCAGTTTATACTTTGTCAAACTCAATTTGTCAAGCTCAATCACAATAATTTTTCCAGGTCTTCTTTTTTTCATTTTCCACTAGTGTATAAAGACTGGAGGGAGAGTTACTAAAACTAGTGTAAAGAAAAACTGGCTTAGGTGCCCATAACAACCAATCACATTCCACCTTTCATTTTGCAAAGGAAAAGTGGAATTTGATTGGTTGCTGTGGACAACCAAGCCAGGTTTCCTTTACACCAGTTTTGATAAACGATTAAAGTTTTGATTAATTTTCACCTTAGCCAAATGTGTAATAGGTTCTTTTCTAGGTCCTTTTTATTAGAAGGGACTCCCAAATATAAACCGATCACAGTATGTCCCACTGCTGGGACTCCCAGTGGTTGGTTTAATCTGCAGGGGAACCCATCAATAATCTTTCAATTCCCCTGCAACTCCGACACCTGGGAAATATTGCATTAAATGTTGACCATGGTAGATGTTTGTGATGTTTTTTTATTGGCTAAATGGAAGGGCACTTAAAACATCTAGGTTTCATTGTCAGGCATGTTACCATTGAAATCAACATAATGCATATGTAATAGACAAAGATGCTGGGTCCTACAGACCCTGAGATGCTCTTTGCATCCACTTCTTTCTTGTTAGATGAGGGACTCAAATGAAGGTCTCCCCTCTACGGCGGTGGAAGTCTGAGAGATGTGTAGGTTTCCAGATCTTCACACAGATGTGGTTATCTCTAAACTCTTAAAATATCATCCACTTTGCTAGTACTGCTATAGCAGATCTGCAGGGCATGTGCTATGTGTGAACCTACCCTAATAGACTTTTACAAATGCTGCAGTAAGGCCTCATTCACATGTCCATGTCTGTTCTTGATAGCATGGTCCGTCTTTCATCCGTGACACTGTCCACACTGTGGTTCTGTGATTCATGATCCATGCTTCACAGACACTGCCAGGCTGGAAATTAGTTTCCAAAGCATCTTCTAGTAACTGTCCGTGAAATCCATCGACCAAAAGAAAGCTATATACTATTTATGTGAGGAACTTGTAGTCATGCACAAAAATAGGGCATGCTTCCATGGTGTCACCACAGACTCAAGGTCCATGATGAACCATTATTCTGTGAATACACTCATTGAAGTCAACATGTGAGCGGTCTGTGGAGACCATGGACAGCACACGTATGTGAATCATTGACGTGTGAAGGAGGCCTTACCCTTTCTCATTTATAGGTAGAGGCTTCTTTTAGGCTAAATCTCATTGTAATATCGCATACCACAGTTACTGTATAATATACAATATCTGTGGAAGAAATATACTGATATATATATATGTCATGTGTGAGTATCACATAGAAATCTGACTTTGTAGAATTTTTTGTAATGTAATCTTGATATCATCACAGGAAAATTCTGCTAGACACAATATTGCTTGGCATGTAAGACTATGGACACTTTTAGTACATTTTTAACAGATGATATCATAAAAACTGAACTTTTAGGATATCACTAGAGCTGCTGAAGACCGAGCCAGGCATTCTGATTGACAGTGAGTGGCATTCTGCAGCATCCTGTGTATTGGAATACCTTATAGGCTGCAGAATAAAACTGTTCAGATTTTTTTTTTTAAATAAAGACCAGTTACAGTGACATGAGGATTACAGCATTGCATCTAATGATCAAGACATAACAGTCATCCAAAAATTTGTATTGGTAGGTCATTAGCTGCAAGTGCCTTTTGCCATCACAGACCAAGAGGCAAGCCACTTATGACTGACTTAAGACCAGTCTGTGATTTTTTTTGTTTTATTTTTGCTCTTTTTTAGCACAGCCCGTAGTAACTGGGCTTTAGATATTACAGTAAAGTTATAGTCTTAGAGTAGATTCACACATGCAGGTTTCTTCTATTCTGTTTTTGAAGCCAAAACCAGCAGTTACTTCAAAAAAGAAGAGAACTAGTATCTATCATTTCTACCTTCTTCGCTTTTATTATCCAGTGCTGCAGGTGTGAAGGGGCACTTACCTGGCTCCACCAGGAGGATCTTGGCTCCGCTGCTCCTGAAGCAGTGCAGGAATGACTGGGACCTGATGTTATTATTGAGGCAGGACAGTGCACAGCCCAGCTTCGCCACCCCCAGCCAGATCCAAATGTAAGCAGGGGCATTGCTCATGTATATGGCCACACAGTCCCCAGACTTGACCCCAGCATGCTTGCGCAGAGCCCGGGCTGCCTGGTTGCTGAGCCGGTCTATCTCAGAGTAAGTGTACACCTCCTCCTGGTAGATGATGAAGGGCTTGTCCGGAGACTTTTCTACCTGCTCCAAGAAGGTGTCCACCACTGTGTGCGCCGGGGTCTTCTTCACCTGCTTTTTGCTCCTGATGCCAAAGCGCACCACAGTGATGAGGTGGGCAATGTCCTGAAAGATGTATGGGAAGATGAAGCTGATGAGCAAGGGTAGAAGCAGCAGCCCTGGGAGGGCTGTGAAGAACACCGTGATCATCGTTGCTGGATCCGTGTCTAAAGTGTAAAGGGCACAGGAGGACTCAGGATCTGCACCTGCTCACAAGAGCATGAACCATTCTGGTGTGATCACTGGTGGCTGCTTTGTATACAGCACTGCTGGGAGGAGAGGGGGTGTAGACTTCTACGATGCTCTCCCACCCCACATACAGGTACACAGGTGACAGCTCTGGAGGGGGAGTGGTGTGGACCGCTGCTCTGCCCTCCTAATCCACACACAGGTGTGGAAGTCAATAGCCTGCCAATTGCTGGTTAGTGACAAAGGTAACTGGATCTTAAACCCTTAAAACCTTGTAATAGGCAGTCCTCAGCTCGTGTCAGCGTCTTGCGTAACCCAACATCCTGAAGTTCACCATGAGGAAGACACATTGTCTGCACTGCCAATACCTTGTGCTCCAAACCATGGATGAAGAAAAAAAACGCCATAAGGGCTCCTTCACACATGAATTTGGCTGGTGTTTTTTGTCTGTAAAAATCTATCCATGGTTTTGATCTCATTAGTTCTCCTATCTCTTAATTCTGTGGCCCAGCACCCCCCTTCCTCTACGCTCCTGCTCCTAGTGTCAGGCAGGCTCCAACTTGCCCACAGGTGAACAGATGAATCCCCAGTGCGGCCCTAAGTAAGGTGGGCCCCTAGTCCCCCAGTACCTGCATAAGTGGCACATGGCACAGTAGACTGTCCTACATATAGAATCTCAACCACCTTATGTACATATAAAAACTGGGTACACTGGGTAGAGTTTAACAGACTACTCAGGTTATTATTATAGAAGCATTGGGTGGCAGGTATTGAAGCAGGCCAGCCAGTGTCCTCCTTCATCAGGCTCACAGCATGGACCGGACCCCATAAGCCATCTTCTGGCAGCATCTTGCTGCCACTGTGAGGGCAGATGCTATTTGCATGTAGCTTTACAGTTGGCCCCCAGAATAAAATTTACTGGTTGGCCCCTAGGTGTTCCAGTCCAACAGTGGTGCCAAGTGTTGGCACACTACACAAATGTCATTTGGGGTGACCTTTGGGGCTGAACATCAATTCTGCCTGACCCTACCTACTGTCCAGATGCTGTGGATTCTAGTTCTGTAGCCCTCCTCTGTGTCTTCTTTTATATTTTGTGTGTTTGTGCTTTTTTTTGAAGACTGGGAGAGAATTATATTAATTTCCCTTGAACATCTCAGTTTCTTTGAGAAATGGTGCACAGAGATCCAGCTGCTCTTCACAGTAACTGGTCAGCACTCATATCTTAACCTGCACTACCATCTAGTGGCCAAAAAGTGCAACTATTTCCCATCATGACCGTATGCTGCTGATTGTCCTACATTCTGACTCTTGCTCATTAAAGGAAAATTCTCAGCTCCGTTTCATTTTCCCGTTTTTCTGATCCATCAGACGAACAGAAAAAAAAACAACAGAATTCCATTAAAAAAAAAAAAAAAAAACGATCCAGTGTATCAGTTCTGCACATTTGGCATCTGTTTAGATCTGTTTGCGATTTCAGTCTGAGATCCGTTTTTTTTAAGACAGAAAAAATACTGCATACAGGACTTTTTTCCCATTTTAAATAATGGACCCGTGACATAAATGACTCATTGACGGATGCCAAATGGGCATAATGGATTAATAGGATCCATTTTTTCTGACGAATCAGAAAAACAATGTGACATGAACTCTCCCTAACAACACTAACATTTTAGAGTCTTGTAGCACATCAGCTACTGGAAGCCTAAAGTTAGCCCTGCGACCACTACGACTATGTTGCTTATTGTTGTTAGGAGTATGGATAATTACCTACTGAAACTTCCTACAGACATGGCCAGAAAGACACAAAAACCTCAAAATCAGGACACACCTCACCTACCCACATAAACAAGAAGCAGACCAGCCTTAAAGGAGATGGCAGACACCATGGGTCCTACATCCATAATCCAATAATCCAAATATGACCAGACCCCTGGCAGCCCAGGACTTCCAAGCCCTTTTGTGGACTCTTCTCTTGCTGCTGCATCCCCACAATTTGACCAACAAGCAGCTTTGGTGACCCAAGAGGTCTCCATCTTCTACCTATGCAAGAAACTAGACTGCCTCCATAATTACATCCATTGTCCATTTCTGAAATCACAGTGGTCACACCAGAAGTAGGAGAACTGAAGACCAGCCCCAGGCTAGGGCGGCTACCTCACCAGGCAGGACAGGGGGTTTGGTTCACATTCTGGAAATATGAGTCCCAGAGGTAGGACCAGTCCAGCAGCTCTTAGGTATTTATGACATATCTGGTTTACATGGAGAGGTGTGCTGCTCACAAAAAAGGAATTTTATGCTCACAGAAATAATCTGATCACCCTACAAATAAGATAATATTTGCTTGTTTGTTGGATGATTGATGACATATTTACATGGGAAAATGATGATGCTCCTAAGCATTTGTCCAAGGATATTATATTAATACAAACCGTTGTACCCATTGAGATTGGCTTCACCTAGCAGTTTGTACCTCCAGAGGTTGAAGTGAGAGGGATGGTTGAATGGATTCATGGGAAGAAGGGGCACTTTGGGCAATGAAGACTTTTACCTGGCTGCAAATATTCTATTACCATCCCAATCTGAAGATTGTGGCCTAAAAAGTCTCCAATACGCAGCATCCACACTGTCTACCCTTTACAGCTGGTGATGACAGACTATCTGTGGGAGAATCTTTATGAGTATATTTATGAGTTATTGTTTGCAGTGGCAGTCCCCACACAAGATCAGTCAGCAGAACAACCTCTTCTTTAATATATTTCTTTCTCACCCAGTTGCATTTAGATCAAGATCCTGGTTAGAAGACAGGGTGATCCAACAGTTAACAGGCTAACTTCATACTTGCAACATAGCAGTGATTTTCTCTTTATTCGGCATGGCCGGATAGTGCCGCATACCCGCTGGACCCCATTGACTATATTGGGATCCTGCTGCTCCCCAGCAGAAATGCTGGGATTTGACCTGACAAAAAAAGCCTTGCTTTCGATGATTTTTGTCTGGCTGAATCCTGGCATTTATGCTGGGTAGTGGCAAGATCCCACAATAGTCAATGTGGTCCGTAGGCACGTAGCGTTATCCGGCTATGCCGGGTCTGGAGAACACCAGCAGGCTATTTTCTGCTGGAACACCCTGCCAGATAGCTTTACTGCAAGTGTGAAGTTAGTCTTATTCCAGTTGTATTGGATCCAGAAGACACGTACCATGTCTTATTGTCTACAAGGGACTGGTGTTTGTTTATACCTGCTATGGATTCTGGAAGACTTAAAAAGGAGAGATGGATGATTACGTTGCTTAGCTTGTATGGGTGTAAAATAACACAGTGCACTTGGCCAATAGTCATTCTCACATCTTATTGATGTTCAGAAGGAATGGATGGTGCTTCCTTAGCATGATGATGAAAAATCAGGGACAGTCCTGCCAAATTTAGGGACAGTTGGCAACTATGATACCAGTGTTTCACGTGAACTGAAAACATATATGAGTATACTGACCATTTTGTGTTGCGGTGGTCTTCCCTGGAACTGAATATCATTTGTAAACACTGTTCACACCTATAATTACTTTAACAGACATTTAAGGCTACGTTCACACTTGCGTTTTGGAATTCCGGTATTGAGTTCTGTCATAGAGGCTCAATACCGGAATAAAACGCTTCAGTTTTATCCCCATTCATTGTCAATGGGGACAAAACTGAACTGAAGAGAACGGAATGCTCCTGAAAGCATTCCGTTCAGTCTTCAGACCACAGAGCAAACCGCAACATGCTGCGGTTTGCTCTCCATACTGTTTATCTGCACCTAAACGGATCCGGAATGACCCCCAATGGAAGTCAATGGGGACGGATCCGTTTGGTGTGACACACTCAGTAAACGGATCCGTCCTCCATTGCTTTCAATGGAGTTCATGACGGATCCATCCACAGCACACCACACATGACAGACATACACACACAGACATACACACACACACACAATCAGACATCATATAGTACATGACAACAGGCTTTTTCTAACAAAGCCGGAATCAGTCCTGTACCTCACATGGATCCAGAGATCTTCCTATTTACACTATAAAAATACGAGGCATCTGGAAGGGTCCCCAAGCCACTGAGGAAGGGGTAGTTATTAACCCTGAAATGCGTTTGGTTAAAGCATTGGAGACCCCAGACCATTTGCCATACGATATTGTGGATTAAGAGCAAACATACCCATGAATCACTGGGTAATCAGAGGACGCTTATATATCTTACAAAACAAAAGAAAGATACAAAGTCCAAGCAAAACCCTCCTGTCAGCTGTACGGTGTTACATACAGCGAGGCCGCAAGCGGGAACCCATATGGGGACGCCGCCGGCATTCACAGAAGGATATCCACCTGTTTTGAAAAGCACGCGCTCCCCAGTGCCTCCGCTCACCAGCGCCGCGGACATTCACAGAAGGATATCCACCTGTTTTGAAAAGTGCGCACTCACCAGCGCCTCCGGCCACGATGAAGTAGCCCGCATCAGCCCGCATCAGCTACAGCATCCGAAAGCTGCAAGAGTGGTAACGTAACATTGTAATCCATTACTGTTACAGTATTCTCTTTTAACATTATTGAACTAGTCACCACTTAACCACCAATGACTATAAAACTCATAAAAGAAACTTATAAAAGAACCGTATAACTGGCAAAACAACCATTTCAAGGCCATTTCAAGAATATATCTGGGCTATTAAATAAGAACTCCCGCAAAAATGTTTATTCTCTGACCTGTTAGAAAGGTGCATGATATAATCTGTAGTGAATGTCATTTTCTTATCAGTGACTGTTTCTGTGAGTAATAACCTCTCTTCTTATTGCAGCTGGGTCATGTGACCAACTCCCTGACCTCCAACTGACCCAGGACAGAAAGCCAGTAACTGCTCTATTCATTCCTATGGGAGCCTCACTTTCAGTCTCATAGGAATACATAGAGAATTAGACTTCCTGTCCACACATAAGTCTATGTGTGAGTTGGTGGGTCTAATTGCTGGTCACATGACACAGATAAGAAACTTCAGGATGATATAAGTCAAAAATTCAGACACTGGTAAGAAAATGACATTCACTACAGATTACATCATGTACATTTCTAGCAGGACATGGAATAAATTTTTTGTCGGGAGTTCTTCTTTAACCACTTAACCACCAATAATTATTTACACACTAGGAACGGCATATCAGGAGGAATGGCAATAAGAGAATAACTGTATTACAATAATCTATACAGTGTTTTCCTCACTATTTAGAGGAACGAGACTCTATTTTTTTTGGGTTATAATCCATTATTGTTTTTATTTTTACATTTTTTATATATTTTTATTTTTGGTTTTAACAGTTTTTTAACCATTTATTTTGATCATTATTATCCATGTTATTCATTTGTTCTAATATTGACAAATAAACAAACAAATAATTGTTCCCAAACTAGAGTGTGCCCACCATTTTATACATTCTATTCTCTGTTTTATTTGCGATCATTGGGTGGATCGCAGGTTGGTGCACCTCGCATCCATTTCTCTTAAGTAGGGTGAGCCACTATATTATTATTATCAATTAGATTTATTTGTGGCTGTCAGCTCACGGGGTATAGTCTTTCTTAGAGGGTGAGTCCTGTCTACTGCAGCTCTTTCCCTCAGCTTCTAACAGATTAAAAGGCTATGTACACTTTTGGGGGCAATTTTTTGGCATTGTACGCATTTTTAGCTAAAAATATTTTTTTTGAATTGGTCTTTATTAACAATATGAAATCCTTTTTTCAGTACAGTGCTGACATTGTCTACTACCCTTTGGATTTTCTCTCTTTTCCATCAGACCAGGAACTGACAGGCTCCTTATCTCCTAAACACTCATTATAGCTCAGTTCTTATCTTACTGATAAGAATGTGGCTTAATAAGACCTCTTAGTAGTTTAGAAATAAGGTTTATTAGATGCACAAAGTGAAAGTGAAAATACCCGTCACACAGCTAGAAAAACAGTTAACCCTTTATGACAGAACAGCTCAATATTTATAATAAAGGCCAAATGAAAAAATTATTTTTAGCCAAAAATGAGTAACATGCAATCCTAAAAAAATTGACTCCGAAGGTGTACATAGCCTTTAACGGAACTGAAGTTTTAAAATGAGCACATTTGACCACCTCAGTGAGGTGGACAAGAAATAAGAAAAAGAACAAACAGCAGGTTGCGCTATACAGATGCATTTTATTGAATAGTTTAGTAGCTATACTGCATTTTTAATTACATCTAATTATAAAAGTATTCAGATCCAGGTACTGGTTTGAAAAATATAGAATATTTTTTATGGCACAACCCCTTTGATAATTTCTAAAAAAAAATTTCTAAAAGAAAAGTGTTAAATAAGTGTATTTTCCAGTGTCCCCAGCAACATATATTTTTGCCACAGACGTCTTGCAATTATTAAATTTTTCCCCCCTAATGTTACTACTACCGCTGCATATTTACTGCCTTGTATGTCAGGTTCCATACTGTACTGCTGCTGTTGTGGCTACTGCTGTCACCACTGCTACTGCTACACAGCCACACATCTTCAGTCTTGTATGTCAGGTTCCATACTGTACTGCTGCTGTCGTAGCTACTGCTGTCACCACTGCTACCTCTACATAGCCACACATCTCTTGTCTTGCATGTCAGGTTCCATACTGTACTGCTGTTGTCATGGCCTCTGCTTTCACTACTGCTACCTCTACACAGCCATACATCTCCTCTCTTGTATGTCAGGTTCAATACTGTACTGCTGCTGTTGTGGCCACTGTTTTCACTACTGCTACCTCTACACAGCCACACATCTCTTGTCTTGTATGTCAGGTTCCATACTGTACTGCTGTTGCCATGGCCACTGCTTTCACTACTGCTAGCTCTACACGGCCACACATCTCCTCTCTTGTATGTCAGGTTCCATACTGTACTGCTGTTGTCATGGCCACTGCTTTCACTACTGCTAGCTCTACACGGCCACACATCTCCTCTTTTGTATGTCAGGTTCCATACTGTACTGCTGTTGCTTGAGAAAAAGCGAGAATGTTTGGACCATACAAGCCACTGCTTTTTCCAATACTACTGTTTGTGTATAGAAATTTCTAAAAAAAAAATTAAGAAAAGACAGACAAGAGAGAGCGAAAGCAATGCGAAAGAAAATACATTTTATTTTAAAGGGGTTTTCTGAAACTTTCTAGGTCCAGAGGATAGGTAATCAGTATCTAATTGGTGGGAGTCCGACTCCCAGCATCCCTGCCAATCAGCTGTTTGAGAAGGTACCGGCACCGTGGCCTTCTCACAGCTTTTCCTAGGCCAGTGACGACATGTCCATCAGTCACGTGGCCTGGGAGCAGCTCAGCCCCAAGCGTTACCAAGCACAGCCTCTATACAATGTACGACACTGTGCTTGGTAAGCACCGAGAAGGCCACTAAGCGCACAGGAGCGTCGGTGCCGTCACAAAAGCTGATCGCTGGGGGTCCCGGGTGTGAGACCTCCACCGATCAGATACTGATGACCTATCCTGAGGACAGGTCATCAGTTGGAAAAACTTGGAAAACTCTTTTAAATAAAATGTGTATACATTATTATAAACCTGACTACAACTTCTCACTCAAAAAACAAACTCCATAATGCTTCCTTGATAAAAAAAATAAATCCAAAAATGTTGTGTGAAGGACAAAAATGGCCTGATCCTTAAAGGGTTATCCTGGACAATTTTCTGATTTCATTCATATATAACTTGCCTGTTCTAAAGCATAAATGAGTTTTTCAGAAGTCAGCAGCGCCACCTAATGTTCAAAAAGATAACTAAACATTCATTCAGAGAAACTGTATTAGTGCAGCTGCACCAGTATCCTCTTGCATTGTTTTCTAGGAAATGCAAAACAGTGACGTCTCTTGGATACCAGCAGATGGTTCTGCAGGAGGCTGAAAACATATCTGCGTTGATTTACGTAGCTATGTATTAGATCTCCGCTCTCTCAGATTTCCACTACTCTAAACCTAAAAATAGATTGTGGCCTTGAACAAGTCATCCTGTCTCTCTGCATCTTTAGTATGAACATAGTACACACTCTAGATGTTTCTAACACTGCTGCCTACACAATGTTTTTGTTTGTGATTTTTTGGGGCATTTTGGGTTTGGTGGTGTATTTTTTATGCTTTTAGCTATGGTGTTTTCATCTGGCAATTACATCATATTTGTCATGCCACCAGAATGCTGAAAAAATGAATAAAATAATGCAGGCTGCACCTTGCTGTACATTCCAAAAATATACAGGTTTATTTCAAAAGATTACATAGATATCAAATACCCATCGGAATACTGGACGGAAAACAAAGTCCTGTCGACAGGACTTTGTTTTCCGTCCAGCATAACGGCATCCAGACGGATCCGTTATGCAGGGCCATAGGCTTCTATTATGACGGATCAAAACGGAATGCCTCTTAAAGGTGTCCGTTTTGATGTCCGTCCTAGGGATTCCGTTTCTTTCCGTTATAACGATGTTATAACGGAAAGACTGAACGGAAGCCCTAACGGTGATGTGAATGCACCCTTACTGGATGGGAGACTTTATCGTGCGGCAAAGATACGATGGGTATTTAATATCTATGTATAGCACTTAGGACTAGTTCACACTTCAGTGACTTGGTCAGAGATTTCCATCAGTGATTGCGAGCCAAAACCAGAAGTGGTGCCTACATTAAGATAAGGTATCAAGTAACGTTTTGCTGCTGTGTTGTTGTTTTTGTTTATTTATCCCTGCCTGGTTTTGTCTCACGATTACTGATGTAAATAACTGATCAAACACTGAGGAACTAGTTTATTATAAAGATACTCCAGTTTTCTGGCATGATTGCGACTTTTTCAACACCACTTGTGCAAAAATTTTTGTGCAAAAGTAGTGTTTCTCTGCTGCTTTTTTATTTATTTTCTACACTTATATAGCCTTTGTCACTTTTAAATGTTTCCTACACATATACTGTATACTGTGTGTCATGTCACCGTATATATAATGTCATTGTATAAGGCTACATGCACACAACCATATGTGTTTTGCAGTCTGCAAACTGCGGATCTGCAGAAAAAACGGATGACATCCGTATGGCATCCATTTTTTTTTCCTTGTCCGCAAAACGGACAAGAATAGGACATGTTCAATTTTTTTTGCGAGGCTACGGAACGGACATACGGATGCGGATTGCAGACGTTGTGCTGTCCGTATTTTTTGCGGACCCATTAAAATGAATGGGTCCGCATCCTATCCGCAAAAAAAAATGGAACGGACACGGAAACAAGATATGTTCCTGTGCATAAGGGCTAATACTGTTGAGGGGGCCCTGATACTAAAATCTTCCAGTCCTCCTCCTGGACGTGCCCTTTTTCTGAATTCAGGCCTGGTAGCAGCCACTTCCCGTGCTTCCACTATAGCTATGCCCCTTAAGACTGATGACATTCAGCACTTATTACACCTACATCATGCAAGAGCAGCGCAGGCCAAAGGATGATGGCCGCATGCAAGGAGACTTAACGCTAATAACCAGCTAAGAAAGTGCTCATGCAGACAAATCAGTAAGTGCACATGCATTATAGCTAATGAATAGACACATGAAAATGTGCATGCACTATATCTGATGTCAGTATATGTGCCAAATGATAAAAAAATGTACATTATAATATAGTACATAAATTAGCACATGCAACCCAAGACATAAGGTATCCTATAAACTTCAAATTAGAAGTAAGATGCATGTAATTATTCATACAAAATATTCAATGTATGCTTGAGTACTAATATATTGCCAGTCCGAATAATCCTTCCAAGTACCCATTGAAAGTATACCGCAGGGACCCGCACCTATATTGAGAACAAAGCGGGGGAGCTCTGAGCCTGGAGGATCCCGGGTTACCCGGGGTCCGACCACCACCAGGCGCTGCCCCCCCGCCTTCCCCCGCATGCGAGGCCCGTCTCCCATTTATTTCTATTGAGCCGACAGAAATAGTCGAGCCAGCGCTTGGCTATTTACGGCGGCAGCATAGAAATGAATGGGAGCGGTGGCCGCGCAAGCGCGGTGTGCTCCAATTCGTTTCTAAGAGCGCCGCGAGGGAGCTGCGCCTGGCGGTGGCAGAAGATGGGATAACCTCTTTAATACCAGTGTGGCGACTACTACACGTATTTGTTGCAGGAATCTGCTGCTCGTGTACAAAAGGAATCAGGCAGTAGGACTGAGCTACTGAGCATGTGTGACTATTGGCACTGGGCCAGATGGATGTTGTGAAAGGAAATAAGCAAAACACCAGAGGGCACCATAACAAGTATATAACTGAAATATCTAGATACAGTAGCATGGTTCCAACTTAAAAATTGGTCTGTTTTGTGTGATATAACATGGTAAATTAATATATATGGTTTAGTCATGAGACAACCGCTTTTATGGAGTGGTCTTTAATTTTGTTTCAGAAATGTTAAATGTAAAAATAAAATGTATCAAATAATTTTGGGACAGATTTCTCCACATTTCTATCAAATCATGTCCTAAGTAAGGAAATTATGACCGTAGATGACAGAATGCTAATATGGTTTGAGCTGCTGAGAAATATTGTCTGTCATTTTACATTTCTCCACTTAAGGATTCTTAGCAGATAACTGTAATAATCATCATTTTGTTAGCTCCTGTCAAGTTGTCACAAATCAGCACAGCATCCAGGATGGAATTAAGTCATGTGTAATAGTTTCTCTTTAAATAGAGATCACAAGACATGATATGAAATTACAGCCACTGGATATATCTGTTGCTGGTTTATGAAGGGAAGAAGAAGCAAATGGTCCTGGTCACAGCTATTCCCAAATGGCTCTTGATTTAATTTGCTTCAAGGAAAAATCCCTCATAAACATACTTTTCATTTTTTCAATTTAATATCCATATATTAACTGTAACAGAAGGCTTTGCTCGTTCTGTGCTTTTAGAGATATATAGTATCATTTGACACATACTGAAATTCTATTAGTAGTAATAGGAGTCTCCGTTTTCATGCATAAAACCATAAATGCATTTGTGTAGTCATCGCATGTCACGTTGCCATACAGATCAGATAATACCGCATTAGCTCAATGACAAGGGCCATAATGTTTTCTGAAAACATGCACATTTAAAGGGCACCTGTCACCAAGATCTGCCGCCCAACAGCATGTCCTACAGTGGCCGTACACCACTAATAGTGATACTAAAGTTTTTCTAATTTCAGTAGTAAATTATGATTATCTCAGCACGTAAAGACTTATGGGAACTATAGCAAAAATCTAAAATGGACTTAAAGGGCAGGAGCATAAAGTAGAATTGACTAAGTCCAACTGTGGGACTCTCCCCCCCCCCCCCATGACCATCCTGGCATCGCTTGTGCATAGGTAAAGGTGGGTTCACATCAGGTTTTTGTACAAAAGTGCAGCACCCCACGCTTTTGTTTACCAGAGTCCAGTAAAAAAATATATATATATATACCGTATATACATTACAGTATGTTTTTGGTTTTTTTTGTTTTTTTACCCAGCCTTAGTGTAAATAAGCACTAGTACACAGCGGAGGAGCGTGGCAGAGAGGGGAGGCTGCCATGTACTGTATGCTATGGTACAGAAGGCTGACAAATCGCAGCCTGGTCCTGGTGGTCAGTGGTGTGGACTGTATTCATCGAGGCCCATTTACTCTACTGGGAAATACAGGGCACACTACAGTAAAATATACTGGAATATATATACTGTAACTATATTAGCCCTACCCCAAATAATACATTTAGTAACTATATAATACCAACTTACAGAGACGAAATAATACCGCCATAGTGAATAATAGCTCATATCACAACTGTATAACAAATACTGTAACATTATAGCCCCATACCATGACTGGATAACACTGTCATACTGTGACTGCATAACTGCAATAGAGTGAGTGGATAACACCACCATACAGGGACTGGATATGCCTCATTTTGACTCTCCTACTGAGGAGAGTCGAGCATTGATGCCTAGTGAATAAATAACCACATTGCTTTGAATTGGAAAAGTTCTTCAGTTTTACTTTTTGAACTTTACTGTCTGGGACCATAGGCCATGGTCTGACACTGCCTGCACCCATTACTCCCTTGAGGATTACTTCTCTAAAAAAAACACATATTGAGGTAAACGTAGTGCTGTTTCCCCTGGAACTTTGGATAATGCCTCCATAACAACACCATATAGTGACTGAATAACACCTCCATACAGTGACTGGATAACACCTCAATACAGTGACTGGATTACACCTTCATTCAGTGACCAGATAACGCCTCCATACAGTGACTGGATAACACCTCAATACAGTGACTGGATTACACCTTCATTCAGTGACCAGATAACACCTCCATACAGTGACTGGATAACACCTCAATACAGTGACTGGATTACACCTTCATTCAGTGACCAGATAACGCCTCCATACAGTGACTGTATAACACCTCAATACAGTGACTGAATAACGCCCCCAAGCACCATCTTCCGCCCACTGCTGCTCTGCCAATCACATAACAGCAACAGTGCAGAGAAGAGGTAGGAAATCCCTCTCTCCCTTCTCCTTGTTTCTGTACAGGCTGCAGTGTTATCTGCCCCCAACCCGCAGAGAGAGAGAGAATCTATAAAATAAAATAAATACCAAAAAACTTAAATTATTAGAAATATGGTGCTGCTGGCCACACCCCTGCTACTGCTCCCGGGCCCGTTCTGAGCTCAGCCCCCCGAATAGGGTTGCCACCAGGCTGGTAATTTAGAATTTTTTTTCTACTTGCAATAATAATTGCCGGTATTTTCCTATAATGACTGTTACTAATGAGTGCTTCCGTTGTGGAGTGCTCATTAGTACAGCCTTTAAATACCCCCCCCCCCCCCCACCCACCCACCCACTTGTGTTAAGAAAAAAAAAACTCACCTCATCCATTTGATCGTGCCGCAGTGAACACTCTCTGCTCACTTGAGGCTCAGGTCAGGACCTGGCCACTAAGCCTAATAATTAGGGCCACTTTTTGGCCTGTACATATCACTTTTCATCATCACAGGCAGGATTACAATGACAGATAGCACTTCTGTATACTCTAGATAACACAGGATCCATCATTCACAATAGATGATATCATAGTGTATCTATTTTCTCCTGACCTCAGCACAGGTCACAGAGCATGTCTACAAAATTCTCTCAAAGAAGTCAATGAGTCACTTCCAGTCTATTGTGTCTATAGTCCATGGTGGCAGCTGTAAAGCATATCTCAAAATGCTGTTAATGCAGCGTCCCACTGCAGAGTAGCAGTACACTGCAAAGGGGTAAATATATTTTTGTATGGCAAATGCATTTCTGTATATTCATGCACAAGGGGATAGATTTATCAAACCGGTGTAAAGTAGAACTGGCTTAGTTGCCCATAGCAACCAATCATATTCCACCTTTCATTTTTCACAGTTCCTTTGAAAAATGAAAGGTGGAATCTGACTGGTTGTAATGGGCAAGTAAACCAGTTCTACTTTACACCAGTTTGATAAATCTCCCCCTAGGTGTTTATAGGCTGTATTCACATCCACCACTAGATGAGCTAGTGTTACCCTCTCTTTATACAGAGAAGGGGTTAGTCCAGTTTAGACCACACCAGTACAGTCCAGACCTGTGCCAGAGTCTGTCTAACCAGTGAACGGAACAGAAGCAAAAATGTAGGAGCTGACAGAAAAAGCCAGCACTGGATTAGGTACCATCCAGAGCCATGACAGAAAAGAACTTTATTGGAAAAGCAGGCCAGAAGCAAAAAAGAGAGAGGTGCAGGGTGTAAGTTCTGTAAGATAAGGCATCTAAAGAGGACCTATTGGCTCTTTAGCATATTTTTTTCTGGTGTCTGGACATACCTTGGAGCAGATTGACCATCTGTTTAAGAGAATATCCACATGTCGCAGAGGATACTGTGGATGCATACATTGTAAGTACGGCAACCTGTTCAACAAAGATGCGGAGCTTAGTATGATGTTAGGGTCTGTCCTGCATTGCAAAAAGAAAAAAATGTTGCACCCCCATTCCTGGATGCTTAAAGTAGCATTACCACACAAATTTATATTCTCTGACCTGTTAGAAAGGTCCATGATGTAATCTGTAGTAAATGTAATCTTCTCATCAGTGACTGTATTTGTGAGTTATCCCCTCCCTTCTAATTTTTAGCTGTGTCATATGACCACCTCTCTAATCTCCAACTGACACAGAGAGGAGGAAGATTTTCTTCAAGAGACCCTCAAGGTCTTCTAAGGCTGGGACTGGGGGGGTTGGGGGGTTCTGCCTCTTCTTCTGGTTCATGAGTAGCCTTGCTAGAACCTCTCAAGGTAGAAGACCCCTAGCAGTCCCCAGAACCCAACTAGCTGTTGGTGCTGCCTCTGAGCCTATAGGAGGGTCCTCTGTCAGCCTGGTTTCAATGGGGTTGGTCATCCTCTTTCTATTCTATAAAGACGTGCCAGCACCTACTATGGTGAAGGTCCCCTGTTTTGCTCTTGACCCTTAGTTTTTGTCTCGGATGACAATAATAATTATGTTGCTTTTTAAGGATTTCTGGCCTGGTGTGATCAATTTTGTTTCATGAGTGTTGTGGTTTGCTTATATTGCTTTTTGCACATGGGAAGCACCCAGTATGACTTAGATTTGTTTGTGATATCTGCTTTATATTACAACTGTTGCTTACAGCTTTGTGGCCTTTCCTTACAGTTCCTGGGTAGCCTGGCTAGCACCTTCTGAGCAGAGATCTACTAGCAGTCACAAGAACCCACATGGTTGCCTCAAGCCTCTAAGCCTTGCCAAAAGAGGGTTTTTCTGTCAGCCTAGGCTCAATTGGAGGGAAGGTTCTTTCTCTCTCTTTCTGCCCTTTGAGGCCGTGTCAGCACCTCCCGGCATGAAAGTCCCCTGGCTTGCCCCTGACTGTTACAAAGTAATAGTACTTACTGTTACCTCACTGTTAATGCCTGTGGCTCTGCCTCATGCCTGTCCCCGGCGAACTCATAGCTCAGCCTGGCTGGGTAATCGATTGTCATAAAGGGGTCCTTTGGGGCATTGCTAGTTACTTGCTAGTACATGATCTACAATACCCCTTAATCAGGTTTAACCCAAAACACACACAATAGAATTCTGGCGCCCTCCTTACCATACAGTCAATCACACAAGAACTACTGAAGGCAGCTCAACTGGGTGGTGTCTGGGGATCAACGCTGGGTCTGCTAGAGAAAGTACCTTATAGTGTAGCATCACACTGTTCTCCAAATGAGTGCTGTAACTGAGGGAATATTGTTTTTAGAATGTGTAAGGAGACTTGTTCAGCACCCAAAAGAGATGTCAACTCTTCCAGGAGTGAAGTGGTTGAAGAAAATGGCTTGTATCAGCACTTAAAATGTTTTTTATTCTTACAAAACAATAACAAACAAAAGGGAAACAACCTACAGTGCTGTGGGTGTGGTTTAAAAGTCCAAATAACACGTTTCAGGGTGTTACCCCTTCCTCAGTTATAGGACTGGTGGAGGTAGTGACCAGGACAAATATATACAGTATACCCCTGAAGGCAAAAAAGGCACTGGGACCGCCCATAAAAGGGGCAGGGCTAAGATAACATCATCAAAAGTAAACAAAGCAGTCTTGTAGCAACATGTTACACAGTATTTTGAACAGTAGGGAGGTCCTTTATCGAACAGAAATACATCTAAATTAGGCGTATTTCTGGTGCAGATGGCGGCGCAAAGGTCCTTTGACAGAGATGGGAAATGGATACCTGTCTGTGTAACTGAGGGGCCATACAAAGAAGTCTGTATGAGAGAGAGGGGTGTGGGGAGTAGTCTGTGTGAGAGAGGGAACATTAGTTGAAGTCTGAGAAATAAATTGGTGAAGAGACGGGGCTATGGGGAGTTGACAGCATATCAGAGGGGGGACCATGGGCTGTGACCTATGTGAGAGAAGGAGGTATAGGAAGCCATTGTGTGAAAGAGGAGTGAGAGGATGTATGTGCATTGCTCTGCTGTAGGTCACTAGGGATACTGATATTAAAGGGGTTTTCTAGGATTTTTTAACTGATAACCTATCCTCTGCATAGGTCATCAGTATCTGAACGGTGGGGGGCTCCAGGTTCCTTGTGGCATTTTGCACTATGCACACAATACAAGCTGTAGTTTTTACCATTTTTGGATACCGATACCTTTTTCATCGCTTCCACAATGGAAGCGCTCATGGCACTTCCTCGGGTATGCTGGTTGCTGACGCTGGACTTGGTTTGATACCCAACAATTAGATGTTTGAGAAGGCACTGGCCCTCACAGTAGCTCTGCAGCCTTCTCCAGCTTTTCTAAGGCCATGTGACGTCATGTACATCGGTCACGTGGCCTAGGAGCAGCTCAGACCTGTTGAAGTGAATGGGCTTGAGCTGCGATACCAAGCACAGCCACTATACAATGTATGGCGCTGTGCTCGGTAAGTAGAGAGAAGGCAGCGCTGCTACTGCCGTCTCAAATAGCTGATCAGCAAGGGTCCCTGGTGGAAAAAAACTGCTTTAACCATTTTAGTGCCCTAGACCACCAGGGTTATAGACAATAACTTGGGGTTGCAGACATCAATTTCTTCTCTGTCGTAGACCCCAGAATTTTTGTTATAAAACTCATTAACTTTGGAGCTATACAACAATATTTTTTCCAAATATTACAGATTGCCCAATTTCAAAGGAGCAGCACCCAGGTTCCTAACTTCTCTGCTCACTAACTACAAAGGCTGAAGGCACATTTACACATGCAGAGGAGCAGCCAATTATCTTGTCGGGAAGTGTTCCTTCCCGACAACTGCCTGCTCTTTTAGTGGGGGTGAAGACCTGCACTTACATGTAGCGATCACCTCCACAGTATGGGGACAAGCGGTTACTATTGCGATCACTCGTCCTCATACAGCTGCATTGTTTCTGGGCAGCAGATCACAGTTTAGACAGCACGATCTGCTGCCTAGAAACGATAATTTTGGTGCCTGCATGAATGAAAGGATCACCTAATGAACAAGCATTTTGCTCATTCATCTGCACTTTCAGACAGGTAGATTGTCTGAAACAAGCATTCGCAGTAACGTTTGTTCCTGCTAATCTGCCCAATTATCAGAATGTGTAAACCCGCCATTAGAGGGAATACTAGGAAAACTTGGAGATTTTCTTTTATCATTTGGGAAACGCTGACATTTTTTTCCTCTGTAGGGGAAAATCTTACTTCTACACCTATAAAGAATTTATTATTTGGCCAAGATTTGGCGATTGCTTTACTTGTCCCCAGACAAAATAGCATTTAGCGGAAATTAATTTACCATCCTTACTGTCACTGTGCAACTGACATCTCTTGCTGCATCTGTCTTCCAGGAATCCCTCGACGACTCTGGTTCCAACTTGAAACCTGAAACATTGATTTGATGTTTTAGAATAGTCACTCTTTAACAGTGAACATTGTATCGAGTAGACACAAGGGAAATCCTGCCTTGGTGTCTACAAGTCAGTCTACCTTCTACTAGATGAGTGGTATCTACAATTAAACAAATTTCTGTTTTCTTTTAAAGCTAACTTTTAGCGGACAGCAATCACTCTCGATCCCCTCATACACATTTTGGAGGGGGGGGAGGGGTCACAGCAAAACAAAAAAAAACACTGAAGGTGCCTATGGTGATTATGTTAGGTACGAGCATTGCAGTTGTGCAGTATAAGCAGTATGGTACGACAAGAAAGCAATTTACTATTCAGTTAATAATTGTCAATTAAGATGAGATTTGTATGTGTCAAGATTAGAGTCTCCACTCTCTGAGGGAATGTACACCTGTTCTTTGAGTTTCAATGCTGACTAGCAGCAATGCTGACTAAGGCTACTTTCACACTAGCGTTCTTTTTTCCCGGTATTGAGTTCTGTCATAGGGGCTCAATACCGGAAAAAAACGCTTCAGTTTTGTCCCCATTCATTGACAATGGGGACAAAACTGAACTGAAGAGAACGGAATGATCCTAAATGCATTCCATTCAGTTCTCTTGCATCTCCAGACCGGAGAGCAAACCGCAGCATGCTGCGGTTTGCTTTCCGTCCTGGGGATCCGCAACAAAACGGATCCGTCATGACCCGCAATGTAAATCAAGGGGGGCGGATCCGTTCTGTGTGACACAATAGAAAACGGATCCGTCCTCCATTGACTTTCAATGGAGTTAATGACAGATCCGTCCCAGCGATGTTAAAGATAATACAACCGGATCCGTTCATAACACATGGTTGTATTATCAGTAACAGAAGCGTTATTGCTGAACCCTGCCGGATCCAGCAATAACGCCAGTGTGAAAGCAGCCTTATTGGGTCAAAGGATTCCTATATTCTGCCCCTTCATAGAAGATAAACAATAAACTGTCCAGTTCAATTTTACCAACTTTCTGGACCTCCTATATATTTTTCCACCCCTTAGGGCCCTTTCACACGACCGTATGCCGTCCATTGTAATCAATGATGCTATGCGCTGCGGGACATATGGCCCATTCACGGACCGTATGTCTTGGGCATACATTCGTGTGAAAGGTCCCTTAGACACAGCGTTCTATTGCCAATATTACCTTTGCCACAATCTACAAGAGAAGGTGAGAGCAGGTAAAAGTAGATGTCGCTCAGATGTTAGTATAGTGGCAACAGGGTTATTGTAGGGTATACGTTTCTCTGAGCAGGTAGGCTTTCAAGTTGCATTTGAGGATTTCAAAGCTGGGGAGAGTCTGATCATTTGGGATAGCGAGTTCCAGAGTATGGGGGAAGCTCGACAGAAGTTTTGGAGATGATTGTGTGAGGAGCAGACAAAACGAGAGCAAAAAAAGGAGGTCTTGTGTGGATTGGGGATTACTGGTGGGCATGTTTCAGGGAGTAGGTCAGAAATGTATGGAGGAAACAGGTTGTGGATGGTCTTGTTTGTCATTGTTAATAGTTTTAACTGAATTTTCTGGGGAATAGGGAGCCAGTGCAGGAATTGGGAGGGAAGAAGTGGATTAATGTGGCAGTAGAGTTGAGGGTAGATCGGGGAGGTACAAGAGTGAGATGGGAGGCCACATAACAGGATGTTGCAGTAGTCTAGGTGGGATATGATGAAGGCTTGCACTAGAATTTTAGCTGACTCAAAACTGTTTTTGATTTGGAGCCAGCATGAGGTGGTAAAGGACTGTATGTGTGGTTTGGAAGACAGGTCATAATCAAAGGTTATCCCAAAGCAGCAGACTTGTGAGACAGGAAAAATATCATGCAGGTCACAATGTCACATTGCAGCATCACAAGTAATGATTGAGTTGAATATGGTTGTGTTCTGACACAGGATCTAATTTGACTGCAACAGTGGTAAAAAATCCAAACTGGTCACATGTTTCAAGTCACAAGTGACCTTGCCAGCACATCCTTTAAAGCTATATACACCTTTGGGGGCAATTTTTTAAAATTATTATTGAATTGCACTTATTTTGAGCTAAATTCATGTTTTCAATAGGTCTTTATTATAAATATGGAATCCTTTTTTCTGTACACAGCTGAGATACTCTAGTAGCAGCCTTTGGATTTCCTCTCTTTTCTTTCAGTTGGGGAGCTGACGGCAGGGGCGTAGCTAAAGGCTCATGGGCCCTGGTGCAAGAGTTCAGCTTGCCCCCCCCTCCCCTTAGCACTGGTGCACCTAGCTTTTCTGCTGGCCAAGTCAAAAATTGAACACCCCCCCATGCCAAATTCTCACCATAACATTTTCCCTCCTAACATTACATATATCACTACAGAACATACAGGGTAAGGCTACATTCACATGACAGTTGCTTTTGCAGCCTCCGATCTGCATATTTTGTGGCTCAGATGCGGACCCATTCACTTAAATGAACACTGTGTGCTGTCCGCATCTGTATGTCCATTCCTATTTTTGTCCGTTTTGCGGACAAGGATAGGCATTATTACAGTGGATCTGCAAAAAAAACGGATGCCATACGGAACATCATCCTTTTTTTGCGGATCCGCAATTTGCAGACTGCAAAACACAACATTCGTGTGAATGTAACCTAATACAGCCCCATACCTCTTACATCCAGTATAATACAGCGCCCCATACCTCGTACATCCAGTATAATACAGCGCCTCATACCTCTTACATCCAGTATAATACAGCGCCCCATACCTCGTACATCCAGTATAATACAGCGCCTCATACCTCTTACATCCAGTATAATACAGCGCCCCATACCTCGTACATCCAGTATAATACAGCCCCATACCTCTTACATCCAGTGTAATACAGCGCCCCATACCTCGTACATCCAGTATAATACAGCGCCCCATACCTCTTACATCCAGTGTAATACAGCGCCCCATACCTCGTACATCCAGTATAATACAGTGCCCCATACCTCGTACATCCAGTATAATACAGCTCCCCATACCTCTTACATCCAGTATAATACAGCGCCCCATACCTCTTACATCCAGTATAATACAGCGCCCATACCTCTTATATCCAGTATAATACAGCGCCCCATACCTTGTACATCCAGTATAATACAGCTCCCCCATACCTCTTATATCCAGTATAATACAGCGCCCCATACCTCTTACATCCAGTATAATACAGCGCCCCATACCTCGTACATCCAGTATAATACAGCACCTCATACCTCTTACATCCAGTATAATACAGCGCCCCATACCTCGTACATCCAGTATAATACAGCTCCCCCATACCTCTTATATCCAGTATAATACAGCGCCCCATACCTCTTACATCCAGTATAATACAGCGCCCCATACCTCGTACATCCAGTATAATACAGCCCCATACCTCTTACATCCAGTGTAATACAGCGCCCCATACCTATTACATCCAGTATAATACAGCCCCATACCTCTTACATCCAGTGTAATACAGCGCCCCATACCTCTTACATCCAGTATAATACAGCGCCCCATACCTCTTACATCAGGTATAATACAGCGCCCCATACCTCTTACATCCAGTATAATACAGCACCCCATACCTCTTACATCCAGTATAATACAGCGCCCCATACCTGTTACATCCAGTATAATACAGCGCCCCATACCTCTTACATCCAGTATAATACAGCGCCCCATACCTGTTACATCCAGTATAATACAGCACCCCATACCTGTTACATCCAGTATAATACAGCGCCCCATACCTCTTACATCCAGTATAATACAGCGCCCCATACCTCTTACATCCAGTATAATACAGCCCCATACCTCTTACATCCAGTATAATACAGCGCCCCATACCTCTTACATCCAGTATAATACAGCGCCCCATACTTCTTACATCCAGTATAATACAGTGCCCCATACCTCTTACATCCAGTAAAATACAGCCCCATACCTCTTACATCCAGTATAATACAGCTCCCCCATACCTCTTACATCCAGTATAATACAGCCCCATACCTCTTACATCCAGTATAATACAGCGCCCCATACCTCTTACATCCAGTATAATACAGCGCCCCATACTTCTTACATCCAGTATAATACAGTGCCCCATACCTCTTACATCCAGTAAAATACAGCCCCATACCTCTTACATCCAGTATAATACAGCACCTCATACCTCTTACATCCAGTACAATACAGCCCCATACCTCTTACATCCAGTATAATACAGCGCCCCATACTTCTTACATCCAGTATAATACAGTGCCCCATACCTCTTACATCCAGTAAAATACAGCCCCATACCTCTTACATCCAGTATAATACAGCGCCCCATACCTCTTACATCCAGTATAATACAGCGCCCCATACCTCTTACATCCAGTATAATACAGCCCCATACCTCGTACATCCAGTATAATACAGCGCCCCATACCTCTTACATCCAGTATAATACAGCGCCCCATACCTCGTACATCCAGTATAATACAGCGCACCATACCTCTTACATCCAGTATAATACAGCGCCCCATACCTCTTACATCCAGTATAATACAGCGCCTCATACCTCTTACATCCAGTATAATACAGCGCCCCATACCTCTTACATCCAGTATAATACAGCGCCCCATACCTCGTACATCCAGTATAATACAGCCCCATACCTCTTACATCCAGTGACGTCTCCTCGGATGTAGATCTTCTCTTTCCTCATCTTCTCCTTTCAGACCAGACGCCATTTTTCAGCCATTTCTCATCTCTGCAGTTAACATAGTAACATAGTTTGACAGAAAAAAATCTTAGTTTAGTACTTTTCCATCATAAAATCTTAGTTTACTACTTTTCCATCATCCTCCCGTCTTCTGGACAAATCATCCTGCCACCCCCAGTACTGTGCCACTAATACCACACAGATAGTGCCTTCAATAATTATTGGCACACAGTGTCCTAAAATACCTGCGCCCAGCAAATAGTGTCCCGTAATAGTGTAAACATAACGTCCCCCAGAAATAACTGCGCTATGCTGATACTGAGCCAGGTGCCCCCCACAGTAATAGTGCCCCCAAAGTCCCAACTAATTTTTCTCTGCCAGAGTGCACTTGTTAGTAATAGTGCCCCCAACAGTACTAATGTCCTCACTGTGCCCCAGAAGTAATAATGCTTCCAATGTGCCAGTAAGAAGTGTCCCCAAGAATGTGCCAGTAAGAAGTGTCCCATAGTGCACCCCAATAATGTGCCAGTAAGAAGTGCTCCACACCCATAGATGCCCCCCAATTTATGTGCCAGTAAGAAGTGCCCCAATAATGTGCCAGTAAGAAGTGCCCCCATAGTGCCCCCCAATAATGTGCCAGTAAGAAGTGCTCCACACCCATAGATGCCCCCCAAATTATGTGCCAGTAAGAAACTCCCCAATAATGCACCAGAAGTTCCCCCCATTGATTCCCCCCCAAAATCATGTGCCAGTAAAAAGTGTCCCACCCCCGTAGATGCCCCCCAAATTATGTGCCAGTAAGAAATGCCCCCCAAATTATGTGGCAGTAATAAATGCCCCCATGTGCCAGTAATAAATGCCCCCAGTGCCCCCATGTGCCAGTAAAAATGCCCCAGTGCCCCCATGTGCCAGTAAGAAATGCCCCCAGTGCCAGTAAAAATGCCCCCAGTGGTCCCGTGCCATTAAGAAATGCCCCCAGTGCCCCCATGTGCCAGTAACAAATGCCCCCAGTGCCCCCATGTGCCAGTAAAAATGCCCCCATGTGGCAGTAAGAAATGCCCCCTGTGCCAGTAGAAATGCCTCCAGTGCCAGTAAAAATGCCTCCAATGCCAGTAAAAATGCCCCCAGTGCCAGTAAGAAATGCCCCAGTGCCAGTAAAAATGCCCACAGTGCTCCCGTGCCATTAGGAAATGTCCCCAAGTGCTAGTTAAAATGCCCCCATGTGCCAGTAAAAATGCCTCCAGTGCCCCCATGTGCCAGTAAAAATGCCCCCAGTGCCCCCATGTGCCAGTAAAAATGCCCCGAGTACCCCCATGTGCCAGTAAAAATGCCCTCAGTACCCCCATGTGCCAGTAAGAAATTATGCCCCCAGTGCCAGTAAAAATGCCCCCAGTGCCAGTAAAATGCCCCCAGTGCCAGTAAAAAATGCCCCCAGTGCCAGTAAAATGCCCCCCAGTGCCAGTAAAATGCCCCCAATAGAGCTCCGGTCCGTGATTGCAACAATAAAAAAAAACACTAATACTTACCTCCATGGAGCCGGCAGCGATGCGATGCAGGCCTCTTCCGGCTTGTGTCCCGCGCTGTACGGCTCAGGAGGCGCGATGATGTCATTGCACCACCTGAGCCGGCCTCTGATAGGCTGCAGGCCTAGTGCCTGCAGCCTATCAGAGGAACGGGCAGGGGAGACGCCTCTCCCTCCCCTGCCCCGCAGTACAGGCATCTGTATCGCCGTCCTGAGGATGACTATACAGATGACTATGAAGATGAGCGCTTCCACAATGGAAGCGCTCATCTCCCTCTGCCCAGCCACCGCCCCCAACTGTGCACAGGGCCGCGCCGCACCTTTCCTAATTGGCGGTGCGGCCCTGCAAGTGGCAAGGGGGGCCCTGCGACCGCTGCGACCCCTATAGCTACACCACTGGCTGACTGGCTCCTTATCTCTGCTCTCTGACATTATAAACACTCATCAAAGCTCAATCCTTATCTTACTGATAAGTATGTGGCTTAAAGGGATTCTGTCACCACCATTTTGCATATTAAGTTATTTATACCACTGGATTTCTCTTATCATAAGGATCCCCAAATGGTTATTGTTATAGGGCCCAGATGAAGATTTGTGGTGTAAAAATCCTTTTTTATCTACTGTCAATCACTTACATTAAGGGGCCCAAGGGGAGTTGCCCATGGTTGCTGGAGCCCGGGCTCGGCGATTCCGTTGGAGCCCCGGACCGCCCACCTAATTAATATTCACTTCACTGAGTGAAGCTCCGACGCGGCAATTGATGTACTGCGCCTGCGCAGCCCCGGACGGCACACCTAATTAATATTCACTTCACTGAGTCAGTGAAGCTCCGACGCGGCACTGCGCCTGCGCGGGATTACAGCCGCCGCCGGAGCTTCACTGACTCAGTGAAGTGAATATTAATTAGGTGTGCCGTCCGGGGCTGCGCAAGCGCAGTACATCAATTGCCGCGTCGGAGCTTCACTCAGTGAAGTGAATATTAATTAGGTGGGCGGTCCGGGGCTCCAACGGAATCGCCGAGCCCGGGCTCCAGCAACCATGGGCAACTCCCCTTGGGCCCCTTAATGTAAGTGATTGACAGTAGATAAAAAAGGATTTTTACACCACAAATCTTCATCTGGGCCCTATAACAATAACCATTTGGGGATCCTTATGATAAGAGAAATCCAGTGGTATAAATAACTTAATATGCAAAATGGTGGTGACAGAATCCCTTTAAACAAGTGTTTATGACCTCTCAGTAGTTTAACCCCTTCACCCCCGGAGCTTTTTTTGGTTCTGCATTTTCGTTTTGCGCTCCCTGCCTTCAAACAGCCATAACTCTTTTATTTTTCTGTTCACATAGCTGTATGAGGGCTTGTTTTTTGCGGGACAAGTTGTACTTTCCAACGCCACCATTTAATATTGCATACGGTGTAGTGGGAAGTGGGAAAAAAATTCCAAACCGGGTGAAATTGCAAAGAAAACGCTATTCCGCTACAGTTCTACGGGTTTCTTATTTACAGCGTTCGATGTGCATTAAAACTGATCCGTGACTTTCATTCTACTGGTCAGTACGAATCCGGCAATACCTAATATGTATAGTTTTTCCTGCATTTTCATAGTGATAAAATAATTAGAAAGTTGCCCTTTTTTTTTTTTTTTTTTCCTTGTCAAATCTTGACCCCTATAAGGGTGGGTTCACATCAGCGTTATGCTTTCCGTTTGTGTTTTCCGTTATAACATGGTTATAACGGAAAATAACGGAAACCATAAGACGGAAGTCAAAACGGAAGCCTTTAGACTAGAGGCATTCCGTTTTAATCCGTCATAATAGAAGCCTATGAGAATCATAACGGATCCATTTGGTTCCCGTTATGCAAAACGGAAAACAAAGTCCTGTCGACAGGACTTTGTTTTCCGTTCAGCATAACGGAACTCAGACGGATCCGTTATGATTCTCATAGGCTTCTATTATGACGGATCAAAACGGAAGCCTCTAAAGGCTTCCGTTTTGACTTCCGTCTTATGGTTTCCGTTATTTTCCGTTATAACCATGTTATAACGGAAAACACAAACGGAAAGCATAACGCTGATGTGAACCCACCCTAACTTTTTGGTATTTATGTGTACAGAGCTGTATGGGGGCTCATTTTTTGGGGGACGATCTGAAGTTTTTATTGATACCATTCTGGGGTGTGTATGACTTTTTGATCACTTTTTATTTAATTTTTTTTAGAAAAAAAAAGCGACAAAAAACGGCAAATCGCCATTTGGACGCTTTTTTCCGCCACACAATTCGCTGTATTGGAATTTTTTTTTTTATATTTTAAAAGTACGGGCGTTTTCGGTCACGATGATACCCATGATGTCTATATTTATTGTTATTTAGGTATTTATTTTTTACTTATACGGAAAGGGGGGTGATTTGAACTTTTACATCTTTTTTATTTTTTATATATTTTTTAACTTTTTTTTTAAATTTTTTTTTACTATTAGAAAGCTCAAATATGGGCTTATATATTGTGGCTTTTTTTTTTTTTTCTTTATGAGCAATTCTGGGTTTTATAGACTCAGAAAGCCATGAATTGCTCATTTCTTATCCTGGCCTGCCATCTAGTGGCCAGAATAAGAATTGCACTTTGAAAACTGTAATCCTCACCAGCGAGGATTACAGTTTTCATATGGTGTACAGACACCCCGATTGGCCACACGGGGTGTCTGTACACCACCCGGAAGCGAACGCTTCCGGGTTTAGCCGCAACTAGATGCCGTGATCACGTGTGATCACGGCATCTAGTCAACCCGGAAGACGCCGCCGATGTAGTAGGTAGCGGCAAGTCTCTGCTGTTAGAAACAGCAGAGACTTGCCGGCCATGACGCCCGCCGCACCCGCGAGCGGGCGCCATGTGCCCGCATCGCCCCAGCGCCGTACATGTACGGCGCTGGGGGTGAAGGGGTTAAAGATAAGGGTTATTAGATGAGGGCAAAAAGTGAGTGTGAAAGTACCAGTCACACAGTTACAAAAACAGTTAACCCTTTATGACAGAATGGCTCAATATTTTTAATAAAGGCCAACTAAACATATGATTTTTTTAGCCAAAAATGAGTAAAATGCAATGATAAACAAAAGTTGCCTCTAAAGTTGTACATAGCCTTTAAAGGGGTTCTCCGGCCCCTAATTATTTTGCAGATGATTTAAATAATACTTTCCCACAGCACAGGGGTTACCATGATCCTTTTCACGGTCACATGACCATTTATTCGTGTTTTCAGCTCTTCTGCTCCAGCGCTGTCTTCTTCTTTTCCTTTCTGCAGCAGGAGACGACGCATCATCAGTGACGTCACCACTTCCTGTCAGCCTTCCATGGTCCCGAGGCCTGCACACTATTGTGAATGCACCAGGACTGCCAGCCATCTCTTCAGTGTACTGGTTTCTATGTGAACTACTGACTCATGTAAAGCCTGATGTAAATGCTGTGCTTGAGTGACAGCATAGTGATCAGCCATAGAGGGTGATCGCTATGCTGTGCATGTCCTAGGGGGCACTTTGGATGGCAATGGGTGTAGCAACACGGCCACATGATCCTGATAGGATCTATGACCAGTCCACCCCTGGAGAAGAGCGGTGGTGCCCATCATGAGAGAGGAGGAGGAGTGGGGCTGGGTTTGGTGAGGACTGCCTGAAAACCACGCTTTGGACCGCCCAGTGGGCACTTACTGAATCGTTTACATATCACATCAAACTCCATTTTCTATAACATAGAACCTCTGCCCATTGACAAAAAGTGTGTTTTATAAACTATTTTATGAGGTTGTTCATCTTGAGGGTCTTTGAGCAGATGTGGCTTTCCGGCCAGGTGGTGGGGTTTGAGATGAACAACTCCTATACATAGCACTGCTAGTAGTTTTATAGGCAAAATGGAGCTGACAGAGTCCCTTTACTTATGCAGTACCTCTGTTATGTCAAATTTCTATCCAGAACCGGGGGTCAGTTTAATAAACGTGCACATACAAGCTGACATAACAACCCACAGTATATTATACAGTTGATAAAATGACCCATATTCTGTGCTTAAAGGGGTTGTATCACTTCAGCAAATGGCATTTATCATGTAGAGAAATTTAATACAAGGCACTTACTAATGTAATGTGATTCTCCATATTGCCTCCTTTGCTGGCTGGATTCATTTTTCCATCACATTACACGCTGTTCGTTTCCATGGTTACAGCTAGCCCGCAATCCATCAGCAGTGGCCGTGCTTGCACAGTATAGAAAAAAGCGCTCTTACGGTTCTGGCCATCAGACAGACCAGCACATTTTCCTATAGTGTGCAAGCACGGCCACGACTGATGGATTACAGGGTGGTCGTAACCATGGAAACGAGCAGTGTATAATGTGATGGAAAAATTAATCCAGCCAGCAAAGAAAGCAATATGGATAATAACAATATATTAGTAAGTGCCTTGTATTAACTTTCTCTACATGATAAATGCCACTTGCTGAAGTGAAACAACCCCTTTAAGAAGTAGCCTGTTTCCAGTATATAAAAAACATGGGGAAATAAATGAATGAACACATTTGGCTTGATTATACAATAGTAAATGAATAACTAATGTTCTCTTGAACATTGACCACTGGGATACATAGAAGTACAGTATAGAACACTAAAATGGAGCCTGTTTTGGAAAGTCCAACAAACTTCTAGTCTAGCAAACTTTGGCCCTATTTTGAACTTCATGAACTACAAATATCATGATATCATTAAAAAACTGCACATTTAATATGATAAACAAGTGGCCACCATTTTATAGGTCAGAAAAGAGAGAAGAAGACATCTACCACCAAAAAGGAATAATTCTTGAACCGTTTTTACATAAAGGGAAACTAAACCCTGAAAAAACACAAACCATACAAATACATTTAATCCGTAATGTACACACAGCTATGTCTACAAGGTACTCTCCAAACTGCTGTCATAAGTAGTCCTCCCCCATCTTCACATCTAAACTTCATGTGCTGTAAGGACCTTCTGAATGCCAGCAGCACATGACATTCAAAGCATCAATTTCAAAGAGACCATGTGTCTCACCCTAAACACTAGAATTAGGCTTAGGGTTGTAGGTATTACCCTGCTTCTACATCCTGTGGCTGCTTCAACCCCATGTGACTTTAGCATGTCACCCTGTGACAAAGTCCTTACAATGCATGGAGTTTAGACACAACTCATCTTTGGCTACAGAACAGCTGTAACTAGGAGATTCCTTCCAACAAAACAGCCAAACTGGCTGTGTAGACAAAAGTTACCCAGACTAAATCCAGCCCCCTCCTCCTAAAATTCCTGGCGTCCACTAGCATGAGCAGGATGGAGAAGAAGGGAGCAGTAGACATGGCTGCAGTCTGAGAGAAAAATGCACTATGGTCTGCAACTGTGATATCTAATGATACAAGAGCAAATAACACAGACACATAAAGGGATTGTGTTACATTTTGTTGGCTGTTCTTTTTTGTGTTTGGCTTCTGGCTTTAGTTCCACTTAAAAAAAAATCGGGCAGTGCAGTGTGTAATTAAACAGGCTGTTTGTTCCACCGGCTACCATGCATTTACCCTTAGCCAGTTACTTTGACATTACTAATGAATGCCTCCCAAGTGTCCCTCTTTTGGAGGGGCTGTCCCTCTTTTTGACCCAGGTCCCTCTGTCCCTCTTTGATCCTTAAATGTCCCTCTTTTTGACCTGGGGACAGGGGCATACATAGAAATCATTGGGCCCCATAGCAAGAATCTGAATGGGGCCCCTAACCCCGCCCACTACCCTGGCCCATCCCACATGCTACCCTGGCTCCTCCCATGCCACACCCCCATTTGCCAATAAAGAAATGTATACATGAGCTACTGATTTATTTATTTATTTATTTTTTAAATTAAGGAGACGTTATACTGAATGAGGGCAGCCACAGAGATGGATTATACTTTATATTATACAGCATGGTGTATGGATTATACTGTATATTATACAGCATGGTGTATGGATTATACTGTATATTATACAGCATGGTATAGGGATTATACTGTATATTATACAGCATGGTGTACGGATTATACTGTATATTATACAGCATGGTGTATGGATTATACTGTATATTATACAGCATGGTATAGGGATTATACTGTATATTATACAGCATGGTGTACGGATTATACTGTATATTATACAGCATGGTGTATGGATTATACTGTATATTATACAGAATGGTGTATGGATTATACTGTATATTATACAGCATGGTATAGGGATTATACTGTATATTATACAGCATGGTGTATGGATTATACTGTATATTATACAGCATGGTGTATGGATTATACTGTATATTATACAGCATGGTATAGGGATTATACTGTATATTATACAGCATGGTGTACGGATTATACTGTATATTATACAGCATGGTGTATGGATTATACTGTATATTATACAGAATGGTGTATGGATTATACTGTATATTATACAGCATGGTATAGGGATTATACTGTATATTATACAGCATGGTGTATTGATTATACTGTATATTATACAGCATGGTGTATGGATTAGACTGTATATTATACAGCATGGTATAGGGATTATACTGTATATTATACAGCATGGTGTATGGACTACACTGTATATTATACAGCATGGTGTATGGATTATACTGTATATTATACAGCATGGTGTATGGATTATACTGTATATTATACAGCATGGTGTATGGACTACACTGTATATTATACAGCATGGTATAGGGATTATACTGTATATTATACAGCATGGTGTATGGACTACACTGTATATTATACAGCATGGTGTATGGATTATACTGTATATTATACAGAATGGTGTATGGATTATACTGTATATTATACAGCATGGTATAGGGATTATACTGTATATTATACAGCATGGTGTATTGATTATACTGTATATTATACAGCATGGTGTATGGATTAGACTGTATATTATACAGCATGGTATAGGGATTATACTGTATATTATACAGCATGGTGTATGGACTACACTGTATATTATACAGCATGGTATAGGGATTATACTGTATATTATACAGCATGGTATAGGGATTATACTGTATATTATACAGCATGGTGTATGGATTATACTGTATATTATACAGCATGGTGTATGGACTACACTGTATATTATACAGCATGGTGTAGGGATTATACTGTATATTATACAGCATGGTGTAGGGATTATACTGTATATTATACAGCATGGTGTATGGATTATACTGTATACTATACAGCATGGTGTACGGATTATACTGTGTATTATACAGTATGGTGTACGGATTATACTGTGTATTATACAGTATGGTGTATGGATTATACTGTACATTGTATAGCATGGTACAGGGATTATAATATATACTGTACAACAAATGCATGTCGGTTACACCATGCCAGACAATATAACCCCCGCGCCACGCTGTACAATATACAGTACGTACAGTGTATGAATATACCCACACACATACATACACACACATACATATATACACACACATACATACATACATGAAACACATAAAAACTTACAGTTACTTGTCCTGACGCCACTCTGGAGGGGGCTGGGCCTTGGTCTTCTTCTTTCCCCTCTTGCCGCGCTGCACAGGTCCTTCCCTGTCCAGGAGCAGCAGCGTGGCATGAGGGAGGAGGCGGGGCCAGCTGGGAGTGCACAGGAGCGCTCTCAGGACGCGTTAGGGTAAAAGTTGCGGGTTGCGGCGGTGAGGGGGCCAGGAGAGGCCTGGAGCGCAGGGACGGGACGCATCTTAATGATGCAGAATAGGGGGCGGGGCCTCACATGCGCTCCGGGCCCCCCTGTGCCGCGGGCCCCATAGCAGTGGCATGGTCTGCCTATATGGGCGGTACGCCACTGCCTGGGGAATTAATGCATACATGTGCATTAATAAATTTACTAAATTGCTCCTTACTAAAGTGTCTGTGTGGCTTCTACCTGTATATTAGACCTCAACTTCATTACTTGGTGTAACTTGGACCTTAAAGGGTTTCTGTCATCAGATTTGTGCCTATAAAACCGGTTGTCATTTGCAATGTGCAAATGACACCTGATGGCAAATATGTTAATCATATAGTAAATAGTTGTGCCATTTTTGAGATATTTAATCTTTTTTAATATGCAAATTAACCTTACTAGGTGCAGGGGGCGGTAACCCTGCACCTAGTAGCTCCGTTTCCCCACCTCCAAACACGCCTCCGTTTTGTTGATTGACAGGGCCAGGCAGCTAGCTCTGTCGGCTGCCGGCCCTGTCCATGGCCGAAATCCCGCGCCTGCGCAGTGCGATCTACATCCGGCGCAGGCGCAGTGAGGAAGCCGGGACCCGGGCAGGCGGGTTCTCTGCGCACTCCGCTCGACCCGGAAAGGAAGGAGTGCGCAGAGAGCCGGCGCATGCGCAGAACATCCTCTGAGGCCGATGCCGGCAGACCGCACGGGCGCAGACCGCTTGAGATACTGCGCCTACGCGGGATTACAGCCATGACGGAGCTTCACTGCTTGAAGCAGTGAAGTGAATATTAATGAGGTGGGCGGTCCTGGGCTCCAACGGAATCGGTGTGGCCGGGCTCCAACGGCGCTGGGCACATCCCCTTGGGCTCCTTAAGTAAGTGATTGGCAGTTGTTAAAAAAGGTTTTTTTAGCATCAAATCTTCATCTATGAACTCTAACAATAACGTTTTTGAAATCCTTATGATCAGCTGAATCCAGTAGTGTAAATAGCTTAATAGGCAAAATCGTGGTGACAGAATCCCTTTAAATGGATATTGAAGTGCAAGAAACAATTAGTCCCAGGTGCTCCACATGCTATAAAAAAATAAAGGAACTTACACTTACCTAACCAATCCCCAGCTGCTGCAGTTCTGACGGGGTTAGAGGCGTGGCCTAGTCCCTCTTTACCTTGGGAGGTATGTTAATGCTGTCTTGGTGTTAAAGAACTTAAACAGAGTGCTGGAAGACCTCAGAATGTCATAAATGACTTTTCAGGGCAATTGGGGCACTTTCAATTTGGGTTGAATTTAAAGAACTCCCGCAAAAATTTTTATTCTCTGACCTGCTAGAAAGGTGCATGATGTAATCTATAGTGAATGCAATCTTCTTATCAGAGACTGCATTTCTGAGTTATCCCCTCTCTTCTAATTGTAGCTGGGTCATGTGACCAACTCCCTGACCTCCAACTGACCCATGACAGGAAGCCAGTCACTTCTCTATTCAATCCTATGAGACTGAAAGTGAGGCTCCCATAGGAATGCATAGAGAAATAGACTTCCTGTCCACACATAAGATGATGTGTTATCTGGTGAGTCTGATTGCTGGTCACATGACACAGATGAGAAGCATCAGGGAGATATAACTAACAAAGACAGCAATTGAAAGAAAATGACATTCACTACAGATTACATCATTTTATAGCAGGACATGGAATAAAATTATTTGCGGGAGTTCTTCTTTAAGACCCAAATCGAATCCGATGGCTGATTCAACCAAATTGGACCCAAAAATACTGCTTCGGTAGTTATGCCACTGCTTGTAAGTTTGGTGATGTCAAGCAACTTCTGAAAGTGAGGTCATATTTACCTTTACTGTGGGGCCCTCCATCCGCATTGTATACGACTGTGTCCAATACCTTTACACCACTGAATATCAGGTAAGTAAGATTTGTGTGCTGGCCATCATGTATATGTTGGCCCCTATCCTTTTTTTCCTGAATAATAAGTGGTTGCTAGCAGCCAACCATAAACTTGCACAATCAACTATTCGAAGGTCCCCATCTAATGTAGAACTTCTGCTGACTCTATGGAGATTGATAGGGTTGGCCAACTTTGGTCCTACATGTATTGCTCTCTTTCATATGGACATTTCTACGTGAAGATGATGTATCTAGCCTCATTTAGGTGTTAAAGAGGTTTTCTGAAAGTAGACTATAGATGACATTATATATAGTGATGTGTGACCCCCTGTACATTATATATAGTGATGTGTGACCCCCTGTACATTATATATAGTGATGTGTGACCCCCTGTACATTATATATAGTGATGTGTGACCCCCTGTACATATATATAGTGATGTGTGACCCCTTCATTATATAGTGATGTGTGACCCCCTGTACATTATATATAGTGATGTGTGACCCCCTGTACATTATATATAGTGATGTGTGACCCCCTGTACATTATATATAGTGATGTGTGACCCCCTGTACTTTATATATAGTGATGTGTGACCCCCTGTACATTATATATAGTGATGTGTGACCCCCTGTACATTATATATAGTGATGTGTGACCCCTGTACATTATATATAGTGATGTGTGACCCCCTGTACATTATATATAGTGATGTGTGACCCCCTGTACATTATATATAGTGATGTGTGACCCCCTATACATTATATATAGTGATGTGTGACCCCCTGTACATTATATATAGTGATGTGTGACCCCCTGTACATTATATATAGTGATGTGTGACCCCACTGTACATTATATATAGTGATGTGTGACCCCCTGTACATTATATATAGTGATGTGTGACCCCCTGTACTTTATGTATAGTGATGTGTGACCCCCTGTACATTATATATAGTGATGTGTGACCCCCTGTACTTTATATATAGTGACTTGTGACCCCGCTGTACGCTATATATAGCTATTTGACTACACTCATTTTCCCTTTTTTTCCCAGATGAAGGGTAGTCATATATTCATAGATGATTGATGGGCTGTCAGCTGGGAGCAGGTCGTATGATGATAGACAGGAGGCTCCTCTGTATGTCAGCAGATCGATTTGTGCAGTCCGTGCACCTAAACAGAAATCTATGACAGCTCAGAGCTTTCTAGCTTCATTTGAGTCAGAAAACTGGTGAAAATGAACATAAATTTGTTGGGGTGACTGGTCACGCCCTGTCTCTGCCATTGTCACGCCCTTTAAAAAAAAAAAAAAAAGCGCAGTTAAAAATTTGCAAACACATAGAGGGAGAGTTATTAAAACTGCTGTAAAGGAAAACTGGCTTAGTTGCCCATAGCAACCAATCAGATTCCACATCATTTTCCAAAGAAGCGTTGAAAAATGAAAGGTGGAATCTGATTGGTTGCTATGGGCAACCATGCCAGTTTTCCTTTACACCAGTTTTGATAAATCTGTCCCATAGTTTGCAACTTTTTAACACCACTTTTTAGGAACAAGGGAAATGATAACTCCCCCCCTCATTCTGTTTTTGGCTTACATCCAGTGGCACAACTAGAAATGACTGGGCCCCACATCAAATTTATGAAAAGGGTAACCCCACCCTTTACTGTTGGGCCCGGGGCGTTCTTTCTATTGCTATGTCTGTACAACAGTTATTCACTGATAACTGGGTTATTGATATTATCTAAGGGGCTCTTGTCTCTATGGGAACACAGGTGGGCGTGGAGGTCATGTGACTGCTCCTCTAGACATGCTTGCTGCAGTGCATGCTGGGATTGTTACTTTCACTTTGCAGCTGCTCCTCCCACACAGCCTGTCTGAGGAAGCTCCTCCAGGGAAGTGTGTCATGGGGAACAGGTTAGATAAATGACGTACAGCCAGTACATGTCACCTGAGAAATACTTCATAGTGTTGGCTATTGTCTGGGGGAACTTTGGATTTTTGATACTTAGGGTGGCCAACCCCTTTAAGTAAATGGGTCTGGGCTGCAATACTATGCACAACCACTATACAATGTATGGTGCTGTGTACTCACTAGAGCACTACGGCCTCTTCAAACAGCTGATCATTGTTGCTGCCAAGACCCCCACCCATCAGATACTTCTGACCTATCTTGAGGATTAAAAAGTTGTTAGCCAAAAACTGTGAATGTATTGCAATATAACAATATTGCATGCACTGTGTACAGATTTTAAATATTTCCTGTTCAGTGAAATAGAAATTTAGCAAGCTGACCATTAGCTTTGTGTCAAATGGCCTTTGGAGAACAATAATAAAATAGGCTATGATCAAATATATCCCTAATTTCTGTATGGCAGACTTGGAAGGACTGACACACTGACACACAAAGAAAACAGTCTGACTGCAGACATGTAAATAGCACCAATTTTGGGAATTTATAGCAACTAATAAATCAGCTTTGATCACTGTAGGAGTAGATAAACTGAGCAAATGTTATCCATGATGACAGAAACTCACCAAACAAATGCTGATATATGCTGTTTACTGGCCTTGGGGCTCTGATTGAACCGCCAGAGTTTAAAAGGGTTGTCCATGGTAATTCAAAATCTCAGATAACCCCTACAATTACTTAAATAAGAAAGTAAGTATATTCCCCCTTTCTCCAGTGATGTTGTGCTAGTCAAGTACCACCATTGCTCTTTGTCTATAAAACAGCTTGGATACGGCACACCACCACTGCAACCAATCACTGTCCTCAGTGGTACAATATCAACACATATTCGCTGAAGAAATGGAAAGAATAAAGAAATTAGTCTCCTCAGCCCAACTGGTGTTCTACAATCTACTGTGCACCAAGATGGCCATACACATTAATGTTTCTACAGCATGTGTATGGATTGTTCAAAATCTCATTAAGATGTACGGAAAAATCTACCACATAGTAGTGATCTAAAATAGACATATGTCTAATAAATGATATGGCTATATTATTATAACGTACCAGCTATTCATCAGCAAAAAGTGCGGGGATTGATATCATACCAGTGAGCTGATTGTATGACCTCCCCAGGAGTGAAGGCACAGCAGACACAGTAAACTGCCCCCTACAGGACGAGTTCTGAAAATGGGAACACATGTCTCTATCTTTATCAGGTAGGTGCCAGTATTTCACGTCTAAAGACTGGATTTATTATGTCTTATAGCATGGAAAGATCAAGAACTTCCCTACAGAAATGAATGAATGTGCTTTTTTGTCATGCATATGGTGTTTTTTTCCCTATAGAGTCTATAGGAAAAATGCGTACAAAAATGTACTGTTTACGGTGTATTTGTAATTCTGTATCGACTTACAGCTGACATCTAACCACAGATCTTTAGGCCAAAAAGTGACAAAAAATTACAGGAAAAATGCAACAAAAAATCATAGCATTTCCCGACCTCCCCCCCACCCCCAAAAAAGTTACGTATTAAACCACAATTACGGGGTATAACCTGTAATGCCTGTATAAGCATGCCATAGATTTGATGCATGAGGCACATTAATATTTCAGTATAGCACTAATGGAGGAGCTAGCCACCCTGTGGGACCTTAGATGGGTATTGCAGTTATAGAAAGTTATCGATAGGGGATAACTATCAGTTCTGTGGGGATCCTACCACTGTGACCTCCACCGATAATGGAGCCTCCCTGGAATGGATGAAGTGGCTGGGCAGAAAAGTGCGCCTCTGCTCCATTCATTTCTGAATACATCGCAGTGGATAGGGGATAACTTTCTATAACTGGAATACCCCTTTAAGTCTATTATTTTATGTGGTACCTTGTTTAGCTGGAAATAAAGAGGATGACTGAAGCATTAATTACCTGTGTAGATGGGCTTCTAGTGACACAGTACAATATATCATTATGTTTGGTTGAAGAATTGGGCTGTATATGGGAATATCAAGGGGCACTTCTGATATTCACAATATATTGTTACATCAATGTGGAATTATGTAATCTTATACTTTTTAGACAAAGTTTCCAATGGTTTCTTTTTAATGATTTAAATAATAATGAGACGAAGAATATAAGAATATTCATGGTCATAAGAATATTCATGGAAAGCCTCATTATGCAAAGTTGGCAGTAGCACCACATTGTGGCTGAGAGACCCTGAGATTGTTGTCCTCACTAGTTACCTCTAAACCTCCTGCTTGTTATACTGACTCCAATACAATCGTACTGGATGTTCTGCTAACATTTTGCTGTACGTACTTACACAGTGTCCCAAATACTTCACGAAGATGAAGTCTTATTACAGCAGCTTATATGAAGCATATCCATAGATTCATGATTTGGCAGCCATACAACAAACATTCCCATTTTCTAAAATGTCTTAATGGTGTTGTTCGGCTTCAAGCCGGAAACCGGGCAACTCAGTGGATCAACCTTTAATAAGGAATAGATGATTACTTACCTGACAGATCTCACGCCACGGTCCATTTTTCTCATGGGGGCTCTATTTTCCTTGCTGCAGAGATGACGTCACATCGACAACCACTTTAGCTAATTAAGGGGCTCTCTATCTATCCTATCAGGCCCCCTGCAATGTGATCTCAGAGACCACACAGTTGTCATTAGGTAGGCTTTAATAGGTAAAGTGTCAGCGTAAAACTAATAGTTAAAATACACTGCAATTAGAAATGAGTGAATCAATTCGTCGATTCGTTGATTCGTATCGAATCTTGGGAATTTTTAGCTGCAAAGCGAATCCGAATATTAGGTGATTCACTACGGCTTTGTACGCATTCGCTACATAGTTTGTCCTATAAATTATACGCTATTGCTGCGTATAAGTTACTGTATACACTGTTGCGTACGAATTCAATTCATTAGCGAACGCTTACTGTTAGTTCGTTTATCGAGCGCAAAAGCCCAGGAAGAAAGCGGTCACCTGACCTAGTGGGCAGGGCTTTCTCTGATTGGCTCAGGCTCGGTAAGCCAGTGACGCATCACTTCTGCTGCGACTGCTGAGACGAGCAGAAGCACTGTGTGTGAAGTTCTGAGACCTGTTTTGTGAAAATTTGATATAATAGCTCTGGGAATCCATATTACACATATCAGGGATACTGCAGGGCAATTGCAGGGCCAGTTCAGGGCTAGTATTTAATCAAGCAGGGAGAGAGAGACAGGGAGAGATAGGGGGAGACAGGGAGATACAGGGACAAAGACCAGCTGCAGGGCCACAGAGTGAATTGAAAAATGTCTGGAATGGATAAGCAAAAGGGGTCCAGTTCCAGCCAGACTTTGAGCTTTAAAAAAATGGAGAAGGTGGCACAGGGCAGCAGTGCCAAAAGACCTGTAGCCGGAGCATCTACTAGTAGTATTCACAATAACCCACCAGCTAACCCACCGAGGCGCAAAATTGTAGTGGAGGAGAAAGTAGATGAGGTAGTGGAGTGGATGGCACGCTCATCTCAGTCTCAGACGGATGATCTGCTGTCATCTGCTGATACAGTATCCATATGTAGCCAGGGGTCAGACTCGTCCTGCTCCACCATTCCACTCAAGCAAACCCCTTCATTTTTCGGGCTTCAGTGTTCCCTCCTAGTGGTGTCCCTTCAGCAATTTCTAAAAAAAGAAGCCACCGAAGCCCACCTTATAATCCGGCGGTTATAGAGGACAGCCTCCCTGAGGCCAACAGTGGCAGGAACTGTCCCACTATGCACTAGGGTTTCTTTCCTGCCCAGCCTCAAGTGTCATGTCAGAGAGGGTTTTTAGTGCCGCGGGGGGGGGGAGGGTGTGACACCCAAAAGGACAAATCTGTCACCGGGCAGTGCTCAAAAAAATACCTTTATAAAAATGAATAAAGGCTGGATTACATCTGAATTTCATACTCCTCTTGCTGATGCTGGTGGTGATTAGATCAGACCTTGCAGGGCAGAATAGTCTGAGTGTCTTCCCACTGTTGCTGTCAGCCGGGCCATAATTTTACAGCCAAATGTCTTGTGTCATGTCATGGGCTGTGCGAACCCGAAGTCTCCAAAACCCTATTTCAAAACCAAACACTGTTGTCTACCTCCGTCTCCGTTTTCTATGCTTAGTAGGAGAGTAGCTGTTGTTAGTTAATGTTACTAATAGTTCTATTTAGTATTGTTAAGTTTGTTTTGGAGCCTCAGCCTTTTCTCTCCCCCCCCCTTCCAAAAAAAAAATACATATGTGTTATATATATTTAAAAAAAAAAATTTTTTTACACTGCCTCTGCCTCCCGTACAAGTTATATTAGCGGACATTGTTATACACCACCACAGTCTGTTGTATTTATTTTACCAATCACTCTGATATACCGCGTCCCCTACTACTACTGGCCGGGGCAGCCATAAAAAGCTCATATATAATTTTCACTGCCTATGTTAAGGTAGAATGTACATGCTTGTTGCCCAAACAAGCCAAGCCTTTTTATTTTTCTGTCTGTCAATTGTAATCAGTGAACAGGAGTGTGTGTAATGTAGTAATACTTCGGCCAGCAGACACCGCTGTGTTCATTAATATGGGAAAATGGCCGTGGGAAAAAAAACCCTTCTTCACACTATGTCAGGGTCAGGAAGGTGTTAAAGTTTTAACAAAACACTCAAAACACAGGTTTTTCAAGAATATTTTAGTAATAAATAAAAACTTCTTTTTAACAAATAAATAATATAATAAACAAAAGAAAGGAACAAAAAAATAAGATTACGCCGGCCTTTGCCGACGTCGGGCCATCATGTCCTGCAGCTCCAGCTGCAGGCCACGAATGAGCTGGGAGGCAGCGTGGAGCCTGGAGCCAAGGTGCCGTAATCCAGCCTCCACTTCGAAGTCAGTGAGGATGTCTGTAGGGGTGGAAACAGTTATGTACTTAGTTTGTATGATCGAGTTACAGTGGTTGTCCCACAAAAAAAATCTAAACTTTAATGTACTGGAGCGACTTATTCTGTGACATGCATTCTGTACTGACTGAGCCTTTTGTAGTACTTACTGAACACCCATACGGCGTGGTCTTCTCATGGTCCAGGGGAAAACTGCTCCCTGTCGGTTGGAGCTACCAAAGATAAAACATACATTTAGCTCATATTTTGAAGACAGAAGGTCCACCCATTACACTTTTTTTTTTTACCTACCTTCTACCTCCGGTAGCTGGGCTGGTGGTGTTGGAGGGGCAGGTGGGGTCCTCTCTCGCTGGGGTGGAGGACGGTGAGAGCGGCTCCTCTGTGGTGCAGCAGCTGTCAAAAATCATGAAATAATGGCCTAAGGCTACTTCTACACTAGCGGCAGCCCATATCCGGCGGGTGAAGGGTCCCTCCGGATCCGCGCTGCCGCAGGTACTCGTGTGGGTCCGGAACCGCTCTCTGGCCCAAATTCACTGTAATGGGGGCAGGCCACGAATCTGGCCGCAGCACGTTAACCCCTGCTGAGAGGCAACCGGAGCGAAAATACAACAGTTAACCGCGCTCCGGCCCCACATGTGTACCTGCGGCAGCATGGATCCGGAGGGACCCTTCACCCGCTGGATCCGGGCTGCCGCTAGTGTACAAGTAGCCTTACATTCAACTCTAATGAACAGTTGTAGCTACATGGGAATAGTTTGGGGCTGGAGGATCCCGTTCCTAACCACTAGTGCTCTTACTGCAGCTGCACTCCCACATAGCTTGGATGAAAAAAAAAATTAAATATGTTTTACACTTACTAGAGGCTGCAGGTACTTCAGGGGCTGTCCTGCCTCGACGGTGGTGACGCTCTGCAACATAAAAACGTACACAATTGTTAGATGATGACTCTTTTTAATACTAACACATACCACTATTAAGATATTATGGGTGTGAGAGGGGGGCCATATCATATTTTTTTCTTCTAAAAATGTATTTATGGCAATAGATAACGTTATCGTCGCAATAACTTTCTTTATATCGTTAACACGGTGCGGTAGGAATACTTTGGATATCGCCCACTGACAGTAGCTGCAGCATGGGCACGTTTTTGAGTCTGTGTGTAGGAGGAGGAAGCGCTAACTATGAAGGGGCATATAAGGGTACTTTCTTTCGAACTAGTGCATTTGCCTGACACAAACGGGAGAACGGCCAGCACCATTAACAATAATGACTAGAATACCTTCACTTAAGTTGTTTGGGTCGAGAGTTAGAGGCGTTGCCTAGCATGAAACAAAATTACTGCAGCGCACTACGCACGACCATGTTGTCCTTCTATACTTTTTTCATTATTCGCAATGACTGCCTCTCTGGGCATTTGAATTTCAGATCGGACCATTTCCTCTGGATCTGGCCCGGGGTCCGCACGGTGTGGAAACGATGGCGCAGGCCTTGGATCACCTGCTGGATCACCTCCTTCTTATGCTGTTTTGGATGGCTCTTCAGAGCTAAATGATGAGGATCGCCTGGATGCCATTTTTGAATATTCGCTCTGCCTCTGAGGAGTGCACGCCGTGGCCTCTCGTCGTGCGTGCCTGCGTATTACGTAGTCGCATAGACAATAGTACGCTGAGGATTCGTACGCTATTTGTACGCTCATGCGTACGTCTTCTAAGAAGTTGCGTACATTTTTTAAATGAACGTTCGTTATTAGTGTGCGAATGTTCGCTAATAGCACATAACGTATATTTTGTATGAAAATACAACGAATCTATTCGTCGAATATACGAATCTTAGGAAAAGTTTGGCGAATAATTTTTTGAATGATTCGCTCATCTCTAACTGCAATGAATATAGCAGTGTATTATAACAGTGATCGGACAATTGTAAGAAAGTAAATAAATATATATTTTTAAACATAAAAAAATCTAAATGTCAAGTAATAAAAACATCTAAGCAGGCCAAAATATATATTTATTAATGATCTTGTAGAAGGCTTGCACAGTAAAATATCAATTTTTGCAGATGACACTAAACTGTGTAAAGTAATTAACACAGAAGAGGACAGTATACTGCTACAGAGGGACCTGGATAGATTGGAGGCCTGGGCAGAGAAGTGGCAGATGAGGTTTAACACTGACAAATGTAAGGTTATGCACATGGGAAGGAATAATGCAAGTCACCAGTACATACTAAATGGTAAAACACTGGGTAACACTGACATGGAAAAGGAACTAGGAATTTTAGTGAACAGCAAACTAAGCTGTAGAAACCAGTGTCAGACAGCTGCTGCCAAGGCCAATAAGATAATGGGTTGCATCAAAAGAGGCATAGATGCCCGTGATGAGAACATAGCTCTGCCACTTTACAAATCACTAGTCAGACCACACATGGAGTACTGTGTACAGTTCTGGGCTCCTGTGAACAAGGCAGACATAGCAGAGCTGGAGAGGGTCCAGAGGAGGGCAACTAAAGTAATAACTGGAATGGGTGGACTACAGTACCCAGAAAGATTATCAAAATTAGGGTTATTCACTTTAGAAAAAAGACGACTGAGGGGAGATCTAATAACTATGTATAAATATATCAGAGGTCAGTACAGAGATCTCTCCCATCATCTATTTATCCCCAGGACTGTGACTGTGACTGTGACGAGGGGACATCTGTCTGGAGGAAAGAAGGTTTGTACACAAACATAGAAGAGGAGGATTCTTCACGGTACGAGCAGTAAGACTATGGAACTCTCTGCCCGAGGAGGTGGTGATGGTAAGTTCACTAAAAGAGTACAAGAAAGGCCTGGATGTATTTCTGGAGTGTAATAATATTACAGGTTATAGTTACTAGAGAGGGGTCGTTGATCCAGGGAGTAATTCTGATTGCCTGATTGGAGTCGGGAAGGAATTTTTTCCCCTAAAGTAGGGAAAATCCACTTTTACCTCACAGGGTTTTTTTTTGCCTTCCTCTGGATCAACTTGTAGGAAAACAGGCCGAACTGGATGACAGATGTCTTTTTTCGGCCTTATAAACTATGTTATAAAATAGTGCAGCCAATATGGTCTGTCAGTCACCCTTTTTGCCTGTCCTGTCGAATGTCAGATCTGGCTGCCGTTTTTTTTTTCTTTTTTTCTAGAATCAAATGTAAAAATAATGCAGATGTGAAATTAGCCTAATATGTAATCGAATATAGTTTCCAGGGGTGTAGCTATAGGTGGAAGTAGGGGAAGCGGCTGCTTTGGGGCCCGAACTCAGTAGGGGCCCACCCAAGAGGACTAAATGTTTTTATTGTAAGGACCCCCTAAACAGTATTATAAAATGACATTATATACATGTAGGAAACGGACAGCGGCTGCTGGGCCTCAGAGCAATCTTGACTAGCCTTAGGAGTGGGGGTTGCATAGGAGGAGGGGATTGCAAAGAAGTTGCTTGGGGGGTGGGGTGGGAGCATTAAAAAATTTGCTGTGGGGCCCAGTCATTTCTAGTTATGCCACTGATTGCTACACTTCAACTTCTGTGTATAACAAGCTATAAATCTGCTCCATTTCGTATCAGTGAAATACATGATAAACTGATGTAATATTTATTTAGTGTTACCTTGTCAATAGAGAGACAGAGATAAAAAAAAACAGCAAAGTTTGAAAGATCCCAGGGACATTTAAGGACAATGCACTCTGAGGGTCAGCCATTTAATTTGATCACTACTACCTTGAATCTGTGCCAGTATAAATCTAATGCGTATACACTGTCCTGAGTGCCTGCCAATGAAAATAAGCCATATACTGTCCAGGAATAAAGTACTGGCACTGGGACGACAGCCAGTTACTACATGCCGGAATGTAGCAAACACTCCCTAACAAATTTATAGCGTAAGATACGCTGTAGATAATGAATGAAAGCAGTATGGCATCAACACAACGGTTACAGAAAAAAATCAAGCTTTTGAAGGCTTCGGTTTCATTGTGATTATCATTTCTATGAACACTTATTGTACACTGCTCTGCATCCAGCCAATGGAAATGTTAATGAAACCAATTTTTTTTTTTCATTGGGACAGGATATCATGGGAAAATGCATAAACTACAGCAAGCTATTTGAGCATACTTATATATTGCTTGCATATTAAGGAGGTTTCCAGGCTGTCTTCACTAGACTTCCGGTCAGGGGCGGATACATGGAAACTTCCGGGTGGGCCGATGCCACCAGCCAGGTAAATAATGATCTGAGGTTCCCCTCCTGACTCTTAAATTCAACTGTATTGCCATCCTGGGGAAACTGGAGTAGGAGGACAGAACATGGCAGCTGGCACTGAGCACCACAGAGGGGCAGTTACTGGGGAGGTATTTTATACTACTGTGGCAGTATATTGTACTGCACTATGGTATTTGGCTCTACTGGGGTGGTATTATGTCCCGCAATATGGTAATGTTGGCCCACCTACTTGTGTTGGCCCTGCCTTCTGCCAATTTGGACCTGCCCACAACTTTGGGCCAGTTTTTTCAAGGGTCAGTCTGCCCTTGCTTCCAGTCCCCGTGTTTAAACTTCCTGCATGTATGGGGTAACATGTGCCACTGCAGCCAATGACTTGCTTCATCCGTGTCCCCAAGCAGCATGTGACTGCTGGGTTATGTGCTACTTAGTGACATGTCAACACTCAAGATGGTCTTTGGCTGCAGGGGCACAAATTACCCCATTCAAGTTTACACGTGAGGACTGGAAGTCGGTGACTCCAGGCCAGGATCCACACAGCCCAAATACATCTGTAGGGAAGGAGAACATTTAAAAAAAAATCCTGCACAGCCCCTTTAAAGGGTTTTATACACTTTGGTCAGACCTTTTGTGTAAACATTGCCCCACTCATACACTGATCACAGCGTGTCCCGCTTCTGAGTTCCCCAGTGATCATATGTAATCTGTTAAAGGGAATCTGTCACCAGTGACCTCTCGATCTCACTGTTTGCATAGACACAGAGCTCTGGTTCCCGTTCCGGAGTTATGACACTTTTTCTTAATATGCAAATTAGGCCTCTGGTGCAATAAAGGCATCACCTTTGCTTTTGTTGTACCAAAACTCCACAGTTTTTTGGAGACAGCCCCTCCCTGACTGCTTTCCCATTTGCTGGTCCTTTCCAGAAAGGGGCAGAGCTTGAATACACCAATAGCAATGGTGATGCCCTTATTGTGCCACAGGCCTAATTTGCATAATAATAAGAAAACTATCATAATTTGGGAACAGGGCCTCAGATCAATTAAAGAAAAACAGCATTTTAATCAGGTGAAAAACATGGATGTGTCTGTACAGTTGGATAGAAGGATCACTGGTGACAGATTCTTTAACTGCAACATCTCAGATAAAATTACACTGTAATCACTAAAATGAATGGACTATCCGTGCAATGCATCCTCTATATCGAGAGACTTTTTTTTTTTTTTTTGGTAAATGTTCTCTGTTGTGTTAATAGATAGGAATCCTGAATAGAGCACTCCCTTAATTATTAGTAGTATTTAAAGATTGGTTTTCTAATTCAGGCAACCTCTTTAGCCCCAGTTCACAGTTCAGTTATTTGGTCAGTTATTTCCATCCGTTATTATGAGCCAAAACCAGGTGCGGGTCAAAAACCCAGAAGAGGTCCAGATCTTTCCATTATACGTTATGTCTGTGTAGGCTTGGCTACTGGTTTTGGCTCACAATAACTGATGGAAATAACTGACCAAATAACTTAAGTGTGAACTGGGCCTTAAAGGGGTTGACCACCTTTGCAAAAAAAAGGATGGGGGGGGTAAATCCCTTTCTGGACAAACCTGAAAGGAGAAGCATATGTTCCCCAGCACTGGATCCTCAGTTGTCTGCTTCGACACTGCTGCAGCCAAATTGCTGACTGCAATGGTGACCTGCCTCTTTTGTGTAATATCAATTGGTCATGTGACACAAGAGGGTCTGGTCACTGCTGTGGCTGGCGATTGGCTGCAGTGATCTTAAAGCAGATGTTGGCAGCAGGGGACTGGAGCAAGGCAGCCGAGGCTGGGAGTGAAGAAGCAGGGACCCAGTGTCGGGGACCAGGTAAGTATGCTTCCCCTGCTAAGAGTGGGGAGGCTGTATCCAAAAACCTACCCAAAGGTGGCCAACCCCACTCATGCCACATCTGGTTGGTGCATTCTGCAAAATACATGATTATGGTGAAAATTACTGGCTGAAGGCTGTCATTTCCACAATAGTATTTTCGATCCATATTCGATCCACATGTTTTGTGGGTATGATGTGGACTCATTCATTTCACAATGTACTGTCTGCATTGGTACGTCCGTTCTACCGACCCGAAAAAAAAATAGTACATGTCCTATTGTTATCAGTTTTCCGGATAAGAATAAGCATTTGTTACATAGTGCGGGACCTACAGAAGGAGAAAAATGTGGGATGTGTTAGATCGGTATCAGTGTCTTGCAGATCCGCAATGTGTGGTCAGCAAAACGGACACAGTCATGTGAATATCTCCTTAGTGGTAAAGGTTATCCAAAAGTTAAAGCACATTTACACTGCGCCGATGAGCAGATGAATGTCGGAAAGAAAGTGTTCCTTCATGAGAATCGCCTGTTGCTTAGTGGAGGTGAAGAGCTGCACTTACTTGTACATGCAGCAATCACCTCCACAGTATGAGAACGAGCGATGGCTATTGCTGTTCCTTGTTCTCATACAGCTGCATTGCAATGAGGACTGAGGTGTCTGAACATCAGATCATTTCAACTGATGAACGAACGTTTCACTTAGTGTTGAATGAAGCGAAGCATTCAAAGCAGAATTCGGACTGAAGTTTAAGAAAGCTTTGATTCGCAACGAAGCTGTATTTCCTTGCGCTTAAAGGGGTTATCCGATATCATACAACAGCCCCCCCATGGGCCACTCAGAGGGAATATATTTACCCCGCTCCCTGTCCCCGCTCCCCCGATCCACAGCATCTAAAGGGTTAAAATTCCACAACTGGCATTACCGCCAATCGTGGAAATTAGTGCGGAGTGTCTGCTCTTCAAAACAGCTGGCAGCCCGCTGCACACGCCAGCCCAGCCACTTACGTAAATTTACTATTCGAGGGTTACCTTCCAAATCTTCACACTGAGATTGGGTCACCAAGTGGGAAGAATATGATTAGGCAGAGTGGCCTGGGTATACCTGATTTATACTGATTTATAGGGATTCTTGACAAATTAATTCGGAACTTATCGTATTTCATGGTAAACCTCGGTGAATCGGCCGAATCAAATTTTTCAATACTTCACTCATCTCTAGTGTCTCTCATTCATCGGGTGATCTGCAGCACCTCTAGACAGGAACCCGATGAACATGTGTTTGTATAAACCTTCTTTCCCAATAATCTGCCTGATAATTTAGCATTACTTTTAACTGTCCTGTAAAGTTGAATGCACCTTTACCCCTGTGTTGTGTCCTAGATGAAATGATGATTAGACAGGTTAAGGGTGATTAGCCTTGAGGATAATGTATCTTATTTAACTAAGTATATGGCCGCCAATTTTATTTCTAGTAGCTTAACTGTTTATAGATCACAAAAATGAGTTTTCATAAATAGCTGGTAAATTACAATTTACACACATATCTTAATCAGAGACAACTGTTTGAAGAGGACTGAAAATAGCATCTATTGAAAGACACCATAAAGGGGCAGATTTGGGGGCAATATGTTCTGCTGCACTGTGATTTGTGGTTCTGATGGGATGGTATTTTGTGCTATGGTATTGCTCGCCCCGCCTACTTATATTGCCCCTCCTTCTATCAATTTGGACCCGCTTACAACAAGGGGCTACTTTTAGTTTTTTTTCCAGTTTAAGTTCCCAGTCCATCCTTGCTGTTTGCAGCCCAGAGCATTGTAACAGCTGTGAGGTAACAATCCAGGCTACAAGGACCCTTTAACCCTTTCACGACCGGAGGTTTTTTCGTTTTTGCGTTTTCGTTTTTTGCTCCTTGCCTTCATACAGCCATAACTTTTTTATTTTTCTGTTCACATAGCTGTATGAGGGCTTGTTTTTTGCAGGACAAGTTGTACTTTCAAACGCCACCATTTATTATTGCATATGGCGTAGTGGGAAGCGGGAAAAAAATTCCAAATCGTGTGAAATTGCAAAAAAAAACCTATTCCGCTACAGTTTTCCGGGTTTTTTATTTACGGTGTTCGCTGTTCATTAAAACTGACCAGTTACTTTCATTCTACAGGTCAGTACGAATCCAACGGTACCTAACATGTATAGTTTTTCTTGGGTTTTGATAGTGATAAAAAAATTATAATGTTGGTTTTTGGTTATTTTTTTTTGGGTCGTCATATCTTGACCCCTATAACTTTTTGGCATTTATGTGTACGGAGCTGTATGGGGGCTCATTTTTTGCGGGGCGATCTGAAGTTTTTATTGATACCATTCTGGGGTGTGTATGACTTTTTGATCGCTTTTTATTTATTTTTTTTTAGAAAAAAAAGCGACAAAAAATAGCGAATCGACATTTTGACGCTTTTTTCCGCCACACAATTCACCATGTTGGAATTTTTTATTTTATTTTAAAAGTACGGGCGTTTTCGGTCACGGTGATACCCATGATGTCTATATTTATTTTTATTTAGGTATTTATTTTTTAATTATACGGAAAGGGGGGTGATTTAAACTTTTATATTTTTTTTATTTTTTATATATTTTTTAACATTTTTTTTTATTTTTTTTATTATTTGAAAGCTCAAATATGAGCTAATATATTGTACTTTTTATTTTTTCACTATGAGCAATCTCTGATTTTTAATCTTGAATTAAAACTCATGATTGCTCATTTCTTATCCTGGCCTAAGAATTGCACTTTGAAAGCTGTAATCCTCACCAGCAAGGATTACAGCTTTCATAGAGTGTACAGACGGCCCGATTGGCCAATCGGGTCGTCTGTACATCACCCGGAAGCGAACCGCTTCCGGGTTCAGACGCCACCGGAAGTCTTCAGAAGGGCCCACAAGGAATAAGAAGCCCATCGGAAGACGCCGCCGATTGCGGTAAGTAGCCGCAAGTCTCTGCTGTTAAAAACAGCAGAGACTTGCCGACCATGACGGTCCCCGCACCGCCCGAGCGCCGTACATGTGCGGCGCCGGTCGGGAAGGGGTTAAAGGGACACTATCGCGAAGAAAAAAATTTTGATATGTTTTACAACATAACAAAAGCAGGTTTTAACATAATGTATTTTTTAAATTGTGTAAATGTTTTTTTTTTTTTTCAGTTTTCTTGCCTTACATGGGGGCTGCCATGTTGGAAGTAAAGTGTGACAGTCTGGGTTTACAACACAATGGCACCTCACTTACGGCAGGCATGTTCCTCAGTCGCTGCCGACCCTATAGAGAATGAATGGAAGACGTGAGCCCGCCCCTGTGATGACACCAGTAACACACAGCCAGGTCCTCCCTCCTTGCTGCTGGGGGAAGCCCACTGTGCCTGCTCCTCACTCCTGCAGCAGCGTCCTTGTCTTCATTAGGCTGCCTGTTCTAAATTCTATGGCAGCTCACCCCAGCAGTGCAGACAATTTTTGCTGAGTGTACTGCTGGGGTGAGCGGCCCAGGACTCAGAAACAGAGTAGATGGAGGTTCTTGGGGCTGTAGGACCTTAGTGATGTAATCGGCCATGTGACCAGTGGGGGAGGAGCCTGAGGAGCAGAGATCTGTGTTTTTGTAATGAAGCCATTGTCTCATCTTATCTTGCTGAAGCAGTGATGTCACCACTGAAGGTGTGAATTGGTGATGTCATTGGTACCACCCACTTTTTTGCAGCATGCCTACTTACAGGTTGCTCAAAGCTTCATTTGGCCAGCAGAGTTCCCCCTGGTGACCAAAGATGGTAAATATGGTAAAAGCTAATATTTATTTATAATATTTCACACATTGGAATTTTTATTTATTTATTTATTATTTCTTACAAATATATAATAGATTTTTTTAGCATACATAAAATATAGAACTGTTTTTTGTGATAGATTCCCTTTAAGACCCTTAGGCCTCTTTCATACGAGCGTGACAGATTAGGTCCAGATGCGTTCAGTGATAATCGCGTGATTTTTCTTGCCTATGCTGTCCGTTTTGTATGCGATTGAGTTGCGTTATTGCGTTTTTTTCTGTGCGGGTGACATGCGGATTGCATGCGTTTTTAGCACGCGTGAAAAAAAACTGAACCATCCTCTGGAGTCACCTGGTCACTGCAAACACATATAAATACCCCCAGCATGTCTTTTTTTGGTGAAAGAAAGCTCCATTTTTGTAGGAGATAGGATTGTTTGGCCTGTGTGTGCTGTGTTTGTGGATTTTCCTTTGCAGGGTGTCCACTTTCAACTTATCATCGAGTGACTATGTTTTTTTTGCACTGGCTGGTCTTCCATTGTTTTGGAGAGTGGCCAGAAATGATAGAGGAGGAACTGCGGAGGAAGCGGATGTGGGTGCATCCTATCATTTCACAGCGGGCCTGCAAAGGTCAATTTGTGCGCACCCTGTTAAGTTCTTTAATTATTGCCGCATGTCGGTGGCTACCTTTGATCGGCTGTTGGGGGAGTTGCGGCCTGCCTTGACTTTCCAGGACACCAACTTGCGGCGGAGTGTGTCACCTGAAGAAGTCTCATTATTACTTTAAGGTAAGACTATATTATCAGACTCATACATAAATGACCCACTGTTTGCCAGTACATAGCTGTTTATTCTATGGCCTGTGTATTCTGAAAATTACCATTTCTATGTATAAGTACTTAATAGTATTGTACATGTATTATATATTTTATATATTTTTTTTATCTTTGTCAGACCATATTTAAGTTCCGGGGGGGGGGGGAGGTTAATCCTGCCTGTAATGATAAGGATATGTCACCTGTGTGTATATGCTAATGGTCTGGAATTTGGTGTAGCTAAACGGTTTGACTTATGCTGAAGTATTTTCAACATGTAATAATGTGTGTCTTCTTGTTTATAATTTTTTTCCTTTTCCTTTTCAGATATCTGGCGACTGGCAATTCTTTTTCATCCCTACATTTTGAATTTAGAATGGGGACCTCCACAATTGCTGACGTGGTACCGGCTACATGTGCCACCATTTGGTTGCGACTGAAAGCTTCAGTGCTGCCACATCCAACCAGACAGCAGTGGCTTGATATAGCCCAGGGCTTCCTTGAGAGGGCACAATTCCTAAATTGTATAGATGCCATTGATTGGAAGCACATATGGGTTAAGAAGCCACCGAACTCAGGATCCCGATACTATAATTATAAACAGTTTTTCTCTGTAGTTTTGTTGGCCTTGGGTGATACAAACTGCAGGTTTATAATTGTAGATATTGGATCCTATGGAAGTTCTGCAGATGTTCGCATCATTAGGGCTTCCAGAATGGGTCGGTGACTTCAGTCCAACCAACTGGACATACCACAGCCAGCAAACCTTCCTGGCTCCTCTGGTCCACCTGTGCCTTATGTGGTTGTAGGTTGGTGGCTTCAGTCCAACCAACTGGACATACGACAGCCAGCAAACCTTCCTGGCTCCTTTGGTCCACCTGTGCCTTATGTGGTTGTAGGTTGGTGGCTTCAGTCCAACCAACTGGACATACCACAGCCAGCAAACCTTCCTGGCTCCTCTGGTCCACCTGTGCCTTATGTGGTTGTAGGGGATGAGGGGTTTGCCCTTTCTACCAACCTCATGCGTCCCTTTCCAAGGTGAGATTTGGATGAAAAGAGGCGCACTTTTAATTTTCGTTTAAGTCATGCCAGAAGGTTTGTGGAGTGCGCCTTTGGAATTTTTTCAAGCAAGTGGCGTGTTTTTCTTTCTGCCATATAGCTGGCCCCAGAAAATGTGAATGTGGTCCTCAAGGCGTGTGTAGTGCTACACAACTATATACACCTATAAGTCGACTCCTGGTGAAGAGGCCCAAGTGGATGGGTCAACATCTGAAACAGAGCCTCTCCACCTTGAAAGATGAGGATCTGCTCACTGAGAGTGAGGGATTATTTTATATCCCTTCCTGGTTCTGTCACTTTCCAGCAGCAGTACTCTACAAGTAGAAAGTTGTTATAGCCAGATATCTTTTTTTTACAACCAGGATGTTTTTTTTTTAGTTACTTTTTGTATTTTTTAGTAAGGGACTTGCAAGATAATGAGGACCCTTGACGTTGGTTGCGAGCTTACTTATTTTGCTGACATATAATTGTTGGGAACACGGTATGTGAAATATGTACTAATACCTCATTACTATAATGTTCATATTTTATAAGTATATGTATGCCAGTATCAGAATCATCATTAATAAAGTTAGTTTGCTTCATTTATAATTAATCTACACTATCATTACATGTGTCATGACAATAAACTCCATCGGATTGTGTTTTTAATGGACATTATATTCATTGTTATTTTGGTTGAAGATATGTATTGTAAATAAATATATTTTTAAAAATGTTTATAAATGTATTAATATTGTTGATAGTAAATGTTATATTTGTGTTTTTAAATCATGTTTATATTGTAAGTGTATTTTGGTTACATTTGTTGTATAATAAAGTTTCTAAATATGAATCTGGTCAATGTGTTTGTCATACATAAATATTGTTATGCACTATATATAATAAAGAAAACGAATACAAAAATGCATGAAAATAAAGTTGTCAACTTGACTTTTTTGTATAAGGTTACACATTAAATAAACAATAAAGTTAAAAAAAATTACAAATTATAAAAACGCCCAGGTGACGATGAAACTGAGTGCCATGGTAGGTGGTTTGGGCACTGATTGTTGAGATGGGCCTGGCTGTGATGCGGAGGGGGCAGGCTGCCCATAAGAGGTCTCGCCATAATATGTTGGCCCATATGGGCGACTTTATGGGGCATAATGTTCCCTTGGAGGAGGGTATTGTGTTTGACGCTGGTAAACCTGGGGAGTTGGCATTGGCCAGGGGCCAGTTAGGTGCCCATGGATGCACCGATTTTCTAGAGCCACAAACATTTATTATTAGTATTCACCAATGCCTCGGCTGTTGGCATATGGCGTTTACGACGGCTTTACAAAGTGAAAGTGTGGGGGGGAATCCACTCCTGAAGCTGCCGGACGAGGGGGCACTGTGGTGCTCGGTCCTTCACCACTATGTGGAGGAGCTTGTGAAGAGGGAATCTCCTCCTTGCAGGTGCTTGAGTGCTGCAGAGCGCCCTCTTCTGTTTCCTCCTCAAGGTTGTCCTCCGTTCTTCACATTTAAAAATAACAGAACATGTCAATTAAAAGATGAGCACACATTTTTAGGAAAAATAGTTACGTCACATATTAGTATCATCACCAAACAACATTGATCACATAGTTATACATTCAAAAACCAACATAATACATATGTGGTTATATAGCAACATTGGGTAAATTAGATGTGTCATAGCTGGCCATAGCAAAGAGTCCGATTCCACTTGTAATGTTGGTCACCTACTTTTGCAAATGAAAGAAGGAATTGGCTTGGTTGCTATCGGCAACTACGACATTTCTAAGTTACTAATTGATTATAAAATTAACAACATAGTCGAAATACAGTGTATATTGATAAACATGTAGTGGACATTGATTACAATTAACTTATGGACGCAGCTCCATGACCTCACACAGGAACATGAGTTGGTCCCGAAACGTGTAAGGCCTTTTCTTTGGGAGCCTTGACCTACTGTGGCCTTGGTGGTCCTTGCGGAACTGTTCCCTGCAGCTCCGCCACCGGTTCGTCGCTTCATTAACTTTAAAAAAAATAAATGAATGGTAAATTTACCCAAAAAATTGCTAGCCATGACAGTGTATGACATGTGCTATGCTAGTCATGACAGCGTATGACATGTGTTATGCTAGTCAGGACAGCATATGACATGTGCTATGCTAGTCAGGACAGCAAGGATCACACATGTATAGATTGGCCACTTACCCAAACTCTGGCGACTCTAGTCTTTTGTTTTGACGAAGACACTTAAAAACAGCTCCTGGGAAATCTCTAACCATGCTGCATCTTTCTTGTAGCGGTCAAGGTATTTCCCAGACCTGGTGTCCCAAATGCAGGGCCTCTCCTGGACTAGGACAATGAGCTTCTAAACATCCATCGATTTGGGAGCCTTTGGCATGCTGAAATTCGCTCTGCGAGGGCAGGAGCCTCTCCAAAACACTGTTCCTGTAGAAAATCCCTTCACTGTTGCTTAGTTACTTGTGTTAAAAACGCAACGCATTGCATCCAGATGCAATGCGTTTTTCATGCAGCCCTATTCACTTCTATGGGGCCAGGACTGCGTGAAAAATGCAGAATATAGAACATGCTGCGATTTTAACGCAACGCAGAAGTGATGCATGAAAAAAACCACTCATGTACACAGACCCATTTAAATGAATGGGTCAGGATTCAGTGCGGGTGCTATACGTTCACGTCACGCATTGAAAAACTCGTTCGTGTGAAAGGGGCCTTATGGTGCTGGAAGATCCAGCAGGTCTACTGGAGCAATCCTGGCATCAGTCATATAATCACCAGGTGAAGGGTCTAAAGCTCTTTATAATACTAGAGGAGCCTCATACAGCCGCATTGTTTCTGGGAAGCAATGTGCAGTTGAGACAGCAAGTTCCTGATGCCCAGAAACAATAATTTATCTGTCTGCATTAACAATTGTTTCATCCAATGAATGAGTGTTTCACTTGTTCATATGATGATCTGCAGCACTTTTAGACGGATAGGTTATCAGCAGTGTTCCCTGTAAGCTGCGCGGGCGCGCGGCCGCGTAGCTTTCTTTGTGCCTCTGCTCAGGGCCTGTCCTGGCCCGCTCACCTCCGCAGCCCAGACTTTATTGTGTATGCCTGTTCCCATGGGGAATCCCTGCTGTGGTGGGCTCGGAACAGGCATACACCATACTGCCCTTAGCGTCCTGACATTAGCTCGTCAGGACGTTCCTGTGCGGCGCTCCCAGCAGGCCCCGCCTCCTCCCTCATGCCATGCTGCTGCTTCTGGACATGTGCAGCGCGAGGGAAAAAGAAGAACAGAGAACAAGACCAAGGCCCAGCCCCTCTAAAGTGTCGAAGTGGCGTCTGAGATCCCCAAGGACCAAGTAACTGTAAGTATTCATGTGTGTTTGTGTATATGCATACACTGTGCCACACAATACATATACAGTATACCTGTACACTGTGTATATACTGTATATTGTACAGCATGGCGCAGGGGTTATATTGTCAAGCATGGTGTAACCGCCATGCTTTTGCTGTACAGTATACATTATAATCCCTGTACCTTGCTATACAATGTACAGTATAATCCATACATCATACTGTATGAGATACAGTATAATCCATACACCATGCTGTATAATATACAGTATAATCCATACACCATGCTATACAATGTACATTATATTCCATACACCATGTCGTAAAATATACAGTATAATCCATACACCATATTGTACAATATACATTATAATACATACACCAAGCCTTATAATATACATTATAATCCATACACTATGTCATACAGTATACATTATAATTCATAGACCATGCCGTATAATATACATTATAATCCAAACACCCTGCCGTACAATAAACAGCATAACACCTACACTGTTGGGTTATGCTAGATATTGTATGGCATGGTGTATGAACTATACTGTATATTGTACAGCATGGTGTATGGATTATAATGTATATTTTAGGACATGGTGTATGGATTATAATATATATTGTACGGCATGGTGTATGGATTATAATTAGAGATGAGCGAGCACTAAAATGCTCGGGTGCTCGTTATTCGAGTCGAACTTTTCCCGATGCTCGGGTGCTCGTTTCGAATAACGAACCCCATTGAAGTCAATGGGAGACTCGAGCATTTTTGCAGGGGACCAAGGCTCTGCCTAGGGAAGGCTGGGTGAAAACCTGGAAACCTCAGAAAATGATGGAAACACCACGGAAATGGACAGGAAACAGCAGGGGCAGCATGCATGGATGCCTCTGAGGCTGCCTAATCCCACCATTACCCCAAATTCTCCTAGTGGGGCATGTGTGGTATTGACGATTCTTCTCAGTTTAAAATCGTATATGTCCCCTATCTTGGGACCATATATTTCATGGATTTTTTGAACACGGAAAAGGAAAAAGAGCTTGCTCTGGCCAGGGGATTGTCTTTTCTACTGCAACTAAGGGGACATGTCCATGCTCTGCCTATCACAGGTCAGGAGCCAATTAAAAGAGGAACCAACAAAAATCAGTATAATATCTAATACATCCCCTATCCGGGTAAATTGTTTGGAGAGAGGGCCTGTAGGTGGGGGGCAGGCTGGGGGGAAGGAGGTTGAGCTGGAAGAGCCAGAGGAGTGCCCCCTGGGCTAGCGTGTGTGGTGGTGACAACAGCCGGATGTAGTTAGAATGACGACGCAGGACCCCAACTTAAAAATTTAGCATCAACTGGTACAACTGTCAATTATGAGCTCGATCAAGTGTGGCATGTGTTCTATGTATTCTTCTCAGTTTAATACCATATATGGCAGCAAACCGGAAAAATAGTTTGGAGAGAGAGAAAGATAGGAAAAAGACGTAAATTGTTTGGAGAGAGGGCCTGTAGGTGGGGGGCAGGCTGGGGGAAAGGAGGTTGAGCTGGAAGAGCCAGAGGAGTGCCCCCTGGGCTAGCGTGTGTGGTGGTGACAACAGCCGGATGGAGTTCGAATGACGACGCAGGACCCCAACTTAAAAATTTTGCATCAACCGGTACAGTCGTAAATTATGAGATTGATCAAGTGTGGTATGTCTTCTATGTATACTACTCAGTTTAATACCGTATATGGCACCTATCCGGAAAAATAGTTTGGAGAGAGAGAAAGATAGGAAAAAGACGTAAATTGTTTGGAGAGAGGGCCTGTAGGTGGGGGGCAGGCTGGGGGAAGGAGGTTGAGCTGGAAGAGCCAGAGGAGTGCCCCCTTGGCTAGCGTGTGTGGTGGTGACAACAGCCGGATGGAGTTCGAATGACGACGCAGGACCTCAACTTAAAAATTTAGCATCAACCGGTACAGTCGTAAATTATGAGCTTGATCAAGTGTGGCATGTGTTCTATGTATTCTTCTCAGTTTAATACCGTATATGGCAGCTATCCGGAAAAATAGTTTGGAGAGAGAGAAAGATAGGAAAAAGACGTAAATTGTTTGGAGAGAGGGCCTGTAGGTGGGGGGCAGGCTGGGGGGAAGGAGGTTGAGCTGGAAGAGCCAGAGGAGTGCCCCCTTGGCTAGCGTGTGTGGTGGTGACAACAGCCGGATGGAGTTCAAATGACGACGCAGGACCCCAACTTAAAAATTTAGCATCAACCGGTACAGTCGCAAATTATGAGCTTGATCAAGTGTGGTATGTCTTCTATGTATACCACTCAGTTTAATACCGTATATGGCACCTATCCGGAAAAATAGTTTGGAGAGAGAGAAAGATAGGAAAAAGACGTAAATTGTTTGGAGAGAGGGCCTGTAGGTGGGGGGCAGGCTGGGGGGAAGGAGGTTGAGCTGGAAGAGCCAGAGGAGTGCCCCCTTGGCTAGCGTGTGTGGTGGTGACAACAGCCGGATGGAGTTCGAATGACGACGCAGGACCCCAACTTAAAAATTTAGCATCAACCGGTACAGTCGTAAATTATGAGCTTGATCAAGTGTGGCATGTGTTCTATGTATTCTTCTCAGTTTAATACCGTATATGGCAGCTATCCGGAAAAATAGTTTGGAGAGAGAGAAAGATAGGAAAAAGACGTAAATTGTTTGGAGAGAGGGCCTGTAGGTGGACCTCCGGAAAAATTGTTTGGAGAGAGGGCCTGTAGGTGGACCTCCGGAAAAATTGTTTGGAGAGAGGGGCTATAGGTGGACCTCCGGAAAAATTGTTTGGAGAGAGGGCCTGTAGGTGGACCTCCGGAAAAATTGTTTGGAGAGAGGGCCTGTAGGTGGGCCTCCGGAAAAATTGTTTGGAGAGAGGGCCTGTAGGTGGACCTCCGGAAAAATTGTTTGGAGAGAGGGCCTGTAGGTGGACCTCTGGAAAAATTGTTTGGAGAGAGGGCCTGTAGGTGGACCTCTGGAAAAATTGTTTCAAGAGAGGGCCTGTAGGGGGCCCTCCTGAAAAATTGTGGTAAAAGAGTGCCAGTTGGACCTCTAAAAAATGGCGTTTTTTTGGTCAGCGTCAGGCAAAGACGACAAGGAGGAGTAGGAGGAGTAGAGAAGAGGAATCGGATACATAAGTAATGTTAATCTTTAGCTGCTTTCCCCCGGAGGAGATTTGAATTCCGGTGAAATCCAGGCTTTGTTCATTTTAATAAGCGTCAGCCTGTCAGCGCTGTCAGTTGACAGGCGTGTACGCTTATCGGTGATGACGCCACCAGCTGCACTGAATACCCGCTCTGACAGCATGCTAGCGGCAGGGCAGGCCAGCACCTCCAAGGCGTACAGCGCCAGTTCAGGCCACATGTCCAGCTTTCAAACCCAGTAGCTGTATGGAGCAGAGCGCTACGGACATTGGTATGGTTAGCTAGGTACTCCCTCACCATCTTTCTGTACAGCTCCCCCCCTACTCT